>CM044017.1:27892969-27959877 GCA_024085815.1 Flaveria linearis | reverse complement strand
TACACCCAAAAAGGGTAGATGAGGAAAACTACACCTAACGTGTGGGGTCCGGCCATATGTCACCGTATACCCTTCCCACCCACAAAACCCACTAAAAGTCTTTAATTTTAATTCTACGCCTCCACTCACTTCTATCCTCGATCATGTTCTTAGAAAGATGCAAATCTATCATATCCCTCCTAATAAACTCGTCCCAAGTCAACCTAGGTCTACCTCTAATCCTCCTACCCTCTAAGTTGATGTTCTCTACTGCTCGGACAGGTGCTGCCATCGTTCTCCTCTTCACGTGCCCAAACCATCTTAATCTTTCCTCTCTTATTTTTTCTGTGATACAAGCCACCTCTAGACTCTGGCGAAAGACGTCGTTTCTTATCCGATCAAATCTTGTGTGTCCACACATCCACCTCAGCATTTGCATTTCTGCGACCTCTATTTGTCTCTCGTGCTATTTCTTTATGGCCCAACAGTCTGTGCCGTATAACATAGCTGGACGTACTGCCACTCTGTATAGTTTTCCCTTTAGTTTTGCTGGGAACCTCTTATCACACAAAATCTCTGATGCTGCTCTCCACTTGCACCATCCTGATTGTATACGGTGTGCTACATCGCTGTGCATCTCTCCATCTTCCTGTACGTACGAGCCAAGGTATTTGAACCTAGACGTCCGAGGGACCGCCATGCCCTGGATACTGATTTGGGTGTCCTCTTCGGCCTCACCACTAAAGTTATAATGCATGTATTCTGTCTGAGAGCGACTTATCCTTAAGTCCCTGCGTTCTAGTGCTGCTCTCCACTGTTCTAATCTCTCGTTAAGCACCGTCTTAGATTCTGATATTAAGACAATATCATCCGCAAACAGCATACACCATGGGACTGGCTCTTGTATAGACTTGGTCATCTCGTCCAACACTACTGTGAAGAGGAATGGGCTCAATGCCGATCCTTGGTGGAGTCCTACTTCCACCGGAAAGTAGTCTGTGTCTCCGACAGGTGCTCGTACACATGTTGTTTGAAATACACCTCTTCATCAATCACTCCATAAAGAAAAGCACACTTGACATCAAGTTGATAGACCTTGAAGTTCTTGGATGCAGCAAAACCTAGGAATATCCTCACAGCTTCAGTCTTGCTACAGGAGCAAAGACATCAGTGTAGTCAATCCCTTCTTCTTGAGTATACCCTTGAACAACTAGTCTAGCCTTGTTCTTGATGACAAGTCCTCTATCATCCTTCTTATTCCTGAAAACCCATTTTGTACTATGGTAGTCTTCCCAGGAGGAGAGACATAGATTCAAACCTTTTGTCTCTTGAATTGAAGCAACTCCTCTTGCATAGCTTCAATCCAACTTCCATCCTTTAGAGCTTCATCAATCTTCTTTGGCTCTATTTAGGATAAGAAACAAGATGAAGATAGATATTTGCATTATGAGACTGTCCTCTTGTTCTACACCAGTACCAACATCTCCCTTGTGGATCCTTAGTTGAGGGATCACAGCAAGTTGTTTAGACAGATCCAAATTGGAGAAATTTTGATCTGGCAAGGAGGATTCACCCTCTACAGCAAGCACACTTATCAAGATTAACTTGATCCAATGAGTGTGTGACATCATTGAGATTTACTTCTATGTGATGGTTCTCAGTATCAAGAAATTCTTGATCACTGTCTCCACCACCATGTTTTCCAACATTTGAAGTTCCTACATTTGAGTTTTATGCCTCAAAACTGGAAGATGAAGGCAACTCAGATGTATCAGCAGGATTTGTCATTGATGTACTGGTAGAAGCTTCATTTGCAGGATTAGTTACCACTGGAGCTGGAGATATGTTCCTTGAAGCTCTTCTCAGCTCAATTCTTAGATCAGGATCACTGTAGGTAATATATCTGTGGATCCTGAAACATGCTCACAAGATTTGTTAAAACAGTTGGTAACTAATCAAGATCAAACAGCCAATCCGGACCAGAACCTTTCACACTGGGAGTGTGTTCATTGAAAGTCACATTGGCTGACTCCTCAACTACTCTAGTTCTGAGATTGTATACTCTATAAGCTTTAGCTTGAAGAGTATCCAATGAAGTGTCCATCATCTGATTTCTCAGCAAACTTGGCTATATGATCTTTGGTATTCAAGATGGTGCAAGGACATCCAAAAGACTGAGACACCAATGAAAGGTTTCCTCTTGTGCCAAAGTTCATAAGGAGTTTTACCATGTGTCTTACTACAAAACTCTGTTTTGCACATAGCAGCAGTGTTGACTGCCTCTGCCCAGAAGGTGATGGGCAGTTTAGAGTCAGACAACATAGTTCTTGCAGCTTCAATTAGTGTCCTGTTTCTCCTCTCAGCAACTCCATTTTGCTGAGGGGTCCTGGGAGCACTATATTGTCTTGTAATAACCCTTTTCACCACAAAATGTATCAAGTGTTTGATTCTTGAACTCAGTTCCTTGATCACATCTTATGGTTTTGACCTTGTGATCACATTGATTCTCAATCTTAAGATGAAATTCTTCAGAATCTCAGGGTTCTCATCCTTAGTTCTAAGGAAGAATACCCATGTGAATCTTGTAAAGTCATCTGTGATCACCAAACAATAAGATGTCCTTCCTAGACTCATTACATTGGTGGGGCCAAAGAGATCCATATGTACAAGTGTAGGGGTGTAGTGATGGAATTTCTTTCCTTAGGCTTGTGAGATACCTTGTGTTGCTTCCCTTTCAGGCATGCAACACAATGATCATCACTTGTAAACTCTCTTTTTGGTATTCTAGTTACCAAATCATTCTTAATCAATTTATTCATGTTCTTAAAGTTTACATGGCACATTCTTTTATGCAAAAGGAAAGATTCATCGCTATTTGCTTTAGATAGAAAGCATGAAACTTCCCCTTGATGGAGATGTTTCTTGCAAATCCATCTTGTACATGTTCCCTTTCCTGGGGCTCTGAGTAGGATGTGCTCATGAGGAATGATCACCCCGGGCTTGAGAACAATGCACTCATGCTCAGTAAACATCATGTTATGACTCTGATCACAAAATTGAGATACACTCAAAAGATTGTATCCAAGCTCCTTGATAAAGTTTACCTTGCTGAGCTTACCATTTGTGACCTTGCCCCTTCCAGTAATGTAACCACCTGTATCTCCTCCAAAAGCAACTGGTCCTCCATCAATTCTTTCAAACTTCTGGAGTAGTGACCTATTGCCTGTCATGTGCCTGGAACAACCACTGTCAATGATCCACACATTTTTGTTTGTCTGTAGCTGTTCCTGCACAAAGAGATAGCTAGTTACATTTGGAAACCCAAGCCTCATTGGTCTTGGGCTCATTTAAAACAGTTGAAGACAATGCAACAGTAATAGATCCAATGGTTGTGCTTTGAGGATCTTGAGCTGTTGTTGATGAAGAACCTTCAGTCTTTTGGTCTTTCTTTGACTTCCACACCACCTTTGGAAGTTTAGACTTGACCTTTAATACTTCAGAAGCTTTTGAGACTTCAGAAGTTTTGATGACTGGTCCTTCGGAAGATCTTGCTTTTACTGTAGCAAGCTTCAGTACTTTAGAAGCATTCCTTTCTTCCGAGACCAAATTTTCTTCCGAAGGCAGTTTTCCACTTGCCTTCTTCTTCATCTTGGAATTCTTGGAAGTCTCTTTGTTTATCATATGAAGAGTACCCTTAGGATTGTATGGACAATCCTTAGCCAAATAAGAGGTACTCTCACACATGACACACTTCAGATTCTTCTTTCCAAGAGTCTTCTTCATGGAAGAGCACTGACTTTGGTCACATCCCTTCTCCATCTTCACCTTTGCAGGAGCTGAGACAGTTCTTTTGGGTTGAGAACTGTTCTTGGAGTTGGATGGTCCAGGTTGTGTAGCAGTAACACACAACAGATCAGTCTTCTTCTTGTTGCTGAGATGAGTTGCACACGAACCAGATTTCATGTCATCAGTCTTAACTACTTCAAACCCTGCAGAGATGAAAACTTGTTTCTGCTTAGAGTCAAAAGTAGCCTTGATCTCTTGAGCCTTCCTTGATTTTCTTTTGGCTTTCCTGATCAAGTTCTTTCTTCTTGACTTGGTCATCCCAACAGTTTTACTCTCCTCAGAGGAATGGTGACCCTTCTCAGAATGCTTTTCTTTACTCAAACCAAAGTCATTCTTCACTATCTCCTCTTCATCCTCTTCAGTCAAAGGATCTATGAGGGGAAGCTCATCTTCACAAGTTCCACACCTAGGAGATCTTACAGACAAGATGGTGTGTGGAGGAGCTATCTCACTAGATCCCAGTCCCTGCTTGTTCTGATAACACACTTTTGCATGCAAGGATAATGATATTGTTCTTGAAGGTATCTTCTTCAAGAACACAATTTTCTGCCTTAGCTTTGCTAATCATAAGCTCAGCTTGGCATTCAGTTAACTTAGCTATGAGATCTTTGATCTGAGTCCTGTAATTTGTTAGCTCATGTTTAAGAGTTGAAATAGTTTTCTCTAAATCTTCTATTTTAAGTTTATAGTCATTTTTAGCTCTTTTAAAATCAGCTTTCAAGATGTTTAAGGACTCAAGGTCAGATCTCAGCTCTAAGTTATATGACCTGTATCTATTAACTTTAGCAATGCATTAAGAAGAGCAAAGATTTTCCAATACCTTGGTTTCATCATGATTTGCCATGAGAGCTTGGTTTGGAGATGCATCTTCTATTTGAAAGCTCCAGTCAAAGCCTCCCTCTTCAACAACAACTGCAACCTGTTGCTTTGGGTTCTCATTCTGGTGAACTTTCTCAGTGTAGTTTGGTCTGGTTTGTGTCTGGCCACTATTTGTTCTTGGTGCCTTACACTCTCTTCAAAAGTGCCCCATCTGGTTACAGTTGTAGCACTTTACCTTGCTTTTGTCCAGCCCAAACTTTCCACTGGATGTATTGCTTGGAAATCTTCTCCCAGTCCTCTTGTAGAACTTCTTGGCCCTGTGAGTGAGAAGAGCCATTTGCTGAACTATCTCCATATACTCCAGATCATCTGGATGGATACAGTCCAAATCTTCAAGAGTGAAGAGAAGGTTGCCAGAGGTTTCATCAGCTGAGACAAAGGCATGAGAAGAACTTATCTCTTGGAAGGGACTTCCTTAAGTGTAGCTTTCTCTTGGTGTCTCTGGAAGAGTGATGAAAGGCCCTTTTTGTGAGTTGTCAGGGTAGCATAACAACTGATGTTGTGGTTCAATGCATTCCCTTTCATTCACATGAAGAGCTGAACTCAGTTGGTTATTGGAGTTACCAGAGGAATTTTGCATGTTCATCTCCATCTGGAATACACTCAGGATACCATATAACTCTGTAAGAGTAAGAGTTTTATGATCCGAAGTTCACTTGATTACAACACAATAATGTGTCCATAGTTTAGGAAGAGAAGACATGAACTTCCTTACTATGTCCCTATTCTCAAGAGTTACTCCAATATCCACTAGAGTGTCCACTATCTTAACATACCTGAAGTATTGTTGAGTCAGTGTCTCACCAACCTTGAAGGTGAAGTTTTCAAACTGCTGCTTCAAGAGATCCTTCTTGTTTTCTTTAGTTTCTTTGGATCCTTCATACATGAGCTTCAGTGCTTCCCATAGATCTTTAGCTGTCTTGCACTTCTTGAAGCCTCTGTAGATGGAGTTTGGAAGAGCAGTTTGAAGACAAGTCATAGCCCTTTGATCAAGCTCTATTCTCTTCCTGTCTTCTTCTGAGTAATCATCTACATCTTTAGGGATAATACGATTACCAGTAGCAGAAGTAGTGCTTGGTATGAAGGGACCGTTGATAACTGAGTCCCACATCCTTGAATCTTGACACTTGATGAAGCCTTCCATTCTTGTGCACCGTGTGTCAAAATCTTCAGCAGTGATCAGCGGGGACTTGGTCATAGTATCAGTTTCCATATCAGCTTTAGAAAGAGCTGCCATTTGAGTTGTTAAGTATTTTGTGTGTGTGAGGGATCTTAAGATGGTGAGATCTTATATCAAGAGCCTGGATGCTCTGATACCAAATGCAAGACCGGGTGAAGGGGTTAGCACTTACAACACAACAACACAATGAGGAGAGTGTATTAGAACACTTAACATATCAAATTGGGAACTGGTTATGATGATGCTAAGAACACAAAAGTAAACTCAGAAAGAAAGAACAAGATAACAACACAAGTGGTTGGTTTTCAAGGATGTTGTATATCGCTTCTCAAATTCAAAGTTACAAGTATTCAGCATACATACATTACAAGACTTTGTGATACTATATACTACAACCTACAGAAGGCCATACTTTGAAGGCCAGCTAGATACATGAACTAGACAACACTATCCATGTAGAGTCAAAAGGCAGATTGCCTTTTGGCTAGTGACTATGACATGCCATAGCTCACATCCTAATATATTACAAAAAGGATAAAGGTACATAAAGTAGAAGGTTTGACCCAAGACCTCAATGTACAGTTTTCCTAAAGCATGGACCTTTTCACCAACTCATATAAGTTGGTGACCAACCAGAGTGGGCAGCGGCAAAGTGGTTCAGCTTTTCAGAAAAAGTACATCAGATAAAAGCATGTATGATAAAATTCTTCGGAAGAATCTGTTTGGTTTCTTGGCTTCGGAAGACTTTGTCTTGAAGCTAAGAAAGACTTCATTTCTGGCTTCAAAAGATATTGGTCTTGGCTATGGAAGATTTTACACTTGGAATGTTTCTGAAGTGGTGTGTAAAATTTCCTTAGCAATACTACTTCATGTTCTGTGCAGCATGCAGGAAGACTTGATTAATTCATAGAACTACTGAAAGAAGACTGTCACAACTACTGAAGAATACTTCTTCAGCTGTTGTGATAACTACTGAAAGAGGATCATCACAACTACTGAAGAGTACTTCTTCAGTTGTTGTGACAACTACTGAAGAGTACTTCTTCAGTTGTTGTGACAACTACTGAAAACTATCTTCAGACTTTGTCTTCAGACTTTGTCTTCAGTTGATATCTTCAGCTGATGTATTCAGCTGTTGTCTTCAGCTGTTGTCTTCAGTTGTTGACATCAGTTTTACCTTCAGCTGTTGACTTCAGTTGTTACATTCAGCTGTTATCTTCGGCTGATGTCTTCAGCTGTTGACTTCGGTTGTCTTCAGCTGTTACCTTCAGCTGATGTCTTCAGCTGTTGATTTCAGTTGTCTTAACTGTTACCTTCAGCTGATGTCTTCAGCTGTTGTCTTCAATTTTCTTCTGCTGTTACCTTCAGCTGATGTATTCAGCTGATGTCTTCTTCAGTTGTTATGATCAGTAGATAGTTACAAGTGTGTTTTGGCTACATCAGACTTCTAGGAATCCTTACAGAAACATAGAGTTACTCAAATTTATGTCGGTGAATGAAAACATTATAATGACTTCGCTCTTTTCAAACAAAATCTACGTTCTAAACATAGATCAAGTCAAATAGTACATAAAATTTCCATCATAGACGAACTCGAATATACACCGACACGTACATAAAAATAAGAATGTAAGAAACTAGTTTTTTTAAGGTGAAATATATAACAGGTAAACATGAAGTTTTAGAAACTCCAAGGGATCAAAGTGACATTTTCTAAATTTTTATAAAAAACTTAGGAGGTTAAAAGTTGCAAGTGAAGAAACTTGAAGGGGTTAAGTATATATAAAACTCTAGACTAATATATAGATAAAAAAGGCTCATGCTGTCATGATGTGCATTGAGTACTTCCATTATCGTTTTTAAGGTATTAGTAATTGGATCGAGTTATTCTAAGAAAGCAGAAATTAATAAGAAGGAAGATAAGCATTATTAATCACCAGATCTTGCGACAAATGACTAAAAAGTTCAATGGTATAATTGTAAATAATTGAAACTTTCAGAGAAGGTAATTTCTTCACTTCAAACATGACTGCTTGTTAATTTATCCTTCACTCCCAAAAAAGCAATAATGAATGACCAAACCCGACCCAATGACTTTAAGTGATAAACCAATGATATTTTAATCTTAGCCCCATTTTCAAGTTTCACTATTGTTTTAAACGCTTATAACTTTGACATACGATATTATTTTTTAAAAAATTACACCATAAAAACAAGCATGTTATTATCTTAAATTTTGATTGGGTCATCATGTAAACACGTCATGCAGCTCATTATGTCTAGTGTTGATCATCGAATCCAATGCTGGTCCTTGGTTATTCATTGGGTCCAATGCTTGATCTTTAATGTTTTCTCTCTAAAGTATAGCTTCTCTTTTTAGCTTCTTAAGGAAAGATTTTGATTGCAAGAATTGAGGAAGAAGTGCCACCCTTTTCTTTTATAGTCGAGAGTATTAGGGTTTTGTTTACAAAAACTCAACTTTAGTCCATTGTTTTTTATTTAATTCAAAAACTTCCTTTTATTCTATTTTTAGTAACATTTTCCGGTGTTACAAAAAAAGTGCAACCCAGCAATGTGTATTTGTTTGAACTGAGTTTGTCTAATTGTCAAGGTTGATATATCTAATCAACTCTAATTCTTTAAATACTAAGGGGGTGGGGCCGCCCACGCCAGAGAGCAGCGGTGGGGGTCGGCGCCAAGCTACAACACCGCCGCCGGTCCCCCCATCTCGCAATTTCGCACATTATACGTCGGGTACACGTCGAGCCACACCAACTACCCACACCATTTTTTGACAGTTATAACGGTAATATTTTCGACCGTTACCCACCCCACTCCCTAGTTGCTTAGCTGTTGTCTCCCTCATTGGCATCGACAACTCCCTCATCATCCGAAGCCTGCTTGCTCGCTAAAGGAATCGCGTAAGCTCCGTCACCAGAGCGACCGCTAGCCGCAATTATCTTTGCGCGGAGTACAGCAACGACGTCGTGCCAGGGATGGCGTCGATGGAGCTGAGCTAGCATCATGAAGACCAGTTTGTATAAAAATAATTGATAAATTACTATTTTTGCCCCTGGGGTTAGGGCCATTTAACCATATCGGCCCAAAAGGAATTTTTGACATATCAACCTCTAACGATTTATTTTTTAACTGTTTTGGCCCTTAACACTAACTCTATTAACTTTTTTTGTTAAGTGTAAGGCATTTTAGTCATTTTACACCTTAAGGACTATTTATAGAAAATTTAAAGCTTTAGGGTTATTTACAAATATTGCGCCCACCTAACACAACCAGAATCACCACCCACCACCACCACCTAACACAACCACTACCACCACCTCCAAACAATCACAACCCACCAGATCCCCTACCCGCCTTGACCACCTAACACAACCACTACCACCACCTCTAGACAATCACAGCCCACCAGATCCCCAACCCTTCACAACAACCTAACACAACCACTACCACAACCTCCACCCCCCAAATCATCCACCCACCACGATCACTTAACACAACCACTACCACCACATCTAGACAATCACAACCTACCAGATCCCCCACCCACCACGACCACCTAACACAACCACTACCACCACTACCAGACAATCACAATCCACCATGCCCACCACCACCATAAGCCTGTCATCATCATCATCATCATCCCTCTAGATCAAGCACCAAACATATCATCAACCAGGTCTGTCGGCTAATTTAGGGGTTCATGACAGGGGTTAGGGCAGAAAAAGATTAATTAATTGATGATGATGCAAGTAGAAAGGTTTGGTTGGGGTGGAGATGGGGGTAGACAAAATTGACCGGTGTAGTGGTTGTGGAATTTGATAGTCAATTGTGGTATTAGGGTTGTGGTGGTAGGGAAAAAGGAAACAAAAAAGGGAGACAGCGGTGGTGGTGGTTCATATAGTGGTGGTGGTGCGGTTTTACTTTAGTGAAGAGCATCAATGGTGTACTAGAGGTGGCACTAGTGACTCGAGAGGATTGCGGCACTCATTGACGGTTAGCGAAGATGTGGACGGTGATTAGTATGTGACAGAGGTTGAATCCGGTGGTGGTGTGTGGTAGTTGTATTGGTAGTTTTGAATATGTGTATAAATAATCTTAAAATTTTGAAATTTACATAAACAACCTTTAAGGTGAAAATGGCCAAAACAACCTTATACTTAACAGAAAAAAGTTAATAAAGTTAGTGTTAAGGGCAAAAACAGTTAAGAAATAAAATATTAGGGGTTAATATGTCAAACGATTCATTTTTGGGCCGATAGGATTAAATGGCCCTAACCCCAGGGGCCAAATAGTAATTTACTCAAAATATATATATATATATATTAATTATTTTGATGTGATGTAATGTGATATAATAAAATATGATTGGTATGTATATGATATGGTGTGGTATGGGCACCCCACCACCCTAATACTTGAATTTCTAGTTACTATTAAATTTTACTAAATTATAAATTTTATGTTACATGTATTACTAAAACTACAAAACGGTTCTTCTATGATAAAAATACACTAAATATCCGTTACATTGAAAAGTTATAATTTTTTTGTCTTTTCCACTAACAGAATATAATATTTTCTGTTAAACCATTTTGTCCTTACCACTTAAAAAACAAAATATGTCCTCACTAAAATTTTAATTTATTTCTTTTTATTTTTATTCTATTTCCTTTAGTTTACGGCTGAAAAACCATTTGCCGTTACCCCTTACTTTACTTTATATAAATAAAGAAAATAAAAATTAGTGAGAATTACATTTTATTACCCTATATATTAATAAGAGAAGGAAATGAATAGTAATTTGTGGGGGAATTAGGTTTTGGCCACTTGATTTATTGTGTTGTACACTTTGATCATTCATCTTATCTTTATATGTAGGGCACATATAGTAGAGAGAGAAACAATGCTTGTAGTTGTTCCTGGTGATGGAGACGACAGAGTTAGAGGTCGTCCGACTTGCTTGTCGTGTCGTGTGTAACCGGTGGTCCTGTCCTTCCGATGATGGGCGGTTCCGTTATTACCGGCGGTTATTTTGTCCTCTGTATCCCCTCCGGTTCCATGGAGACGACGGAGGTAGGGCCGTCTGACTTGGTTGCCATGTCCTGTGTAACCGGCTGTCCTGCCCCTTCAATGATGGGCGGTTTCGTAATTACCAACGGATATTTTGTCCTCTGTATCCCCTTCGATTTCGTTAAAGAGAGATAGGGGCAACACCGACGTTAGCGGCCGCCACACTTCCTTCTTTTTCTGCTACTGTAAGAGGTATGGAATCGGTTCGGGTGGCTACATGTGTTAGTCGCCACACTTCCATCTTCATGTGTCGCCAAAGTCGATGGATTGTGTTGCATGTTGGTGTGTGTTTCGATCCGTTGATTATGACGCCGCTGGTGGTCCGATGACAACCTTAGTGGCCCGACAACCGCTTTCGGTGGTGTCTGTGTTACGGCCATCTTTAAGATCCGTCGATTATGATGTCGCCGATGGTCCGATGACCGTCTACGGTGGCGTCTGTGACACACCCGGTTATTTTTTTAACAAAAAGAAGAAAGTGAAGAAAAAGAAAGAAAAGATATTTTACCCAAGTTGAGGGGTAAAAAGTGTCAAAAGGACAAAGAGAATAAAAAGTGGGTGCATAAAGGAGATATGGCAGCCCATAATCTCCTGCACACTTCATTTCATTCGAATAAAAAGTGGGTGCATAAAGGGGATAAAGAATGGTTTTAATGAAAACAAAGTATGTTTATTATAAAACTAGAACTCACTCAGCAACGTTGACTTTTTATGTGTTTCCAGTTGGCAGGTAGTGTTGCTGAGGATGGCATGAGGCGGCTACTCAGCTCTTTTGGGATGGCATTCCTTTGTTAATATTTTTGCAATGTATTATGTTGTATGTATTATTAAAACAAAATGGTGTCTGTAGAGGATTTGGATAAACGGGATTACCTAAGGAATCCTCTTACTACTAAGGGTCACTGTTTATGACTATTTTGTAATTGATTAACGATGTATTACTTTGCAAAAGCTTTTATGATGAAATGAGATGCCACTTTTGAATGTTTCCGCTGCAATGTTTATTTAAAACATCTGTAAATGTATGTTTAATGTGCGATGGTTGACCAGCTGTAAGCGTCCCGGGAACTGGGCCTTACAAGTTGGTATCAGAGCCAAAGTTTAAGTGAAATGGGTAAATTTTCAAAATAAACCTTAATTTAAACTGAGAATGGGACAAAAAGGGAAGGAATGCCAAACTGAGTAGCTGCGTGCCATCAGGTATTTTCTTAAAGACAACCGGTATTATATACGCATGTTATGTGTTTATGTGTTACTGTTAGATTTAGATACTAGTGTAGTCAGGACAGGTAATGCTTGGGGTACGAAGAGTAAAGTAAGTGGCTAATCACAATTGGCCACTGTAATTAGTGACTTACTATACTTGACATAAACTGAGCTATTCCCTTGAATGACCGCGTTGGTGTTTGAACCTTTCAGTGAGTGTTAGAGGATGGCCGGTGGTAGATCATCCAAAGCTTCACGTGGTGGAGGTTGTGGCGGACGTGGTGCTGAACCACGGACCACAAGAGGAAGACCTAGGATGGAGAAAGTGGTTCCTGAAGAACCCGAGACCCCTCATCCGGAGGGTGTAGACGAGAGCGCTAATTTGAGAGCCTCGATAAAAGAGGCAATGGTTGAAGAGGTGCATCAGGTCATGCAGACGATCTTACCATCTGTGGTGACTGAAGTGATTAAGGCTGTCCGAGAAGGAGAAAGAAAAGAGAGGAATAGGTCCTCAGGAAGACAGGAGCAACCAGAGCTGGAAACGGTTCTTTCTGATGATGAAGAGGAAGAGGAGGAGGAGACTGTGCATGAGTCGGCTCGAGGCTGTAACTACGGGGCATTTATGAGATGCAAGCCCCCTAC
Source organism: Flaveria linearis (assembly GCA_024085815.1). Lineage (NCBI taxonomy): Eukaryota > Viridiplantae > Streptophyta > Magnoliopsida > Asterales > Asteraceae > Flaveria > Flaveria linearis. The sequence continues at coordinate 27,947,051 of CM044017.1, read as the reverse complement.
TTTTGACGGTAACGGCACCGCTGCTGCTGCTCATCGATGGGTGAGAGAAATGGAGGTTATCCTCGATATCAGCGAGTGCCGGGAGGACCAAAAAGTGAAGTTCGCTACCCACTCTTTCACGGATACGGCTCTATGTTGGTGGGACAACATAGTCCAAGCCGAGGGTAGCAGGGCCATTGGAAGAATGAAGTGGTCCGAGCTAAAAAGGTTGGTGATCGAGGAGTTTTGTCCTCACCAGGAAATGGATAAGGTTGAGAGAGAGTTTCTGCAACTGGAGGCGGGAACGATGACACACCAACAGTACACCACCAAATTTAACGAATTGGCACGTCTGGTGCCGGATCAGGTGACACCTCTTTCTTGGAAGATCAAGAGGTACATTCAGGGCTTACCGGTGGATGTTCATAGGCATATGATCGCCGCCCGACCAAGCACGTTCAGGTCGACGGTTGATTTGGCAGGGAGACTGTATGATGAGCGGGAGACGATGGTGACTGAAGCGAATAAGAAGGGAGGTGGTGATCGGAACTGGAATGGGAAGAGGTTTGGTCGGGGTGATGCCTCGACGGGTAATAAAAAGGCACGGGTGGATGACCGCCACGTGGCCACGCCGGGAGAGGGATCGAGAAGGTGTGGCAAGTGTGGGAAGGAGCATGCGGGAGAATGTAGGTTGGGTTCGAACGTGTGCTGAAGACAGGGCATATGGCAAAGGCTTGCCTGGCAGGAAAATGTTTTAATTATGGGGAAAGCGGTCATATGAGCAGAGACTGTAAGAAGCCGAGGGCTGAGGGTTCAGGGTTGAAGAAGACGGGAAGTGAAGGATCGAGGGCGAGCACCAGGGCATTCACTATGACACAGGAGGAAGCTAGGACGGACCCTGATGTTGTGTCCGGTACGTTTCTAGTGAATCAAACTTTAGCTTCTGTGTTATTTGATTCGGGTGCCAGTAAAAGTTTTATTTCTGCCGCTTTCTATGCTAAGCTGCCTGTTAGTAGTAGATGTGTTGATGCGCCCTTTGATGTAGAAACTGCCATAGGTAAGTCTACTAGGATTTATGAGATGATAGAGAGCTGTGATGTGGAACTTGAGGATCATAAGTTTCCTGTTAGACCGTTTGTGATGACCTTGGGTGGTTTTCATTTAGTGCTTGGGATGGATTGGTTGGCGGACTTCGAGGAGAATATAGTGTGTCGAAAGAAGATGATTCGTTTGATAGCGCCTGACGGGAGTTCGGTAACGGTTTATGGGGATCGGGTCACGACGATCCCGAAGGTGATCTCAATGGCGGTGGCGGGAAAATGTATGAGACGTGGATGTAGCACCTACTTATGTTATGTAAAGGATGTGGAAACGCCAACACCACAACTATCCGATGTTCCGGTTGGGTGTGACTTTCCAGACGTGTTTCCCGAAGACTTATCCGGAGTACCACCGGACCGAGAGATTGAGTTTCAAATTGATCTGATACCAGGTGCCCAACCTGTTGCCAAAGCACCGTTCGATTGGCTCCGATGGAAATGAAAGAGTTGATGGAGCAGTTGCAAGAGCTGCTAGATAAGGGGTTCATTAGACCGAGTATCTCACCTTGAGGTGCTCCGATCCTGTTTGTAAAGAAGAAAGACGGTAATATGAGAATGTGTATCGACTACCGTGAGCTGAACAAGTTGACGGTGAAGAACCGATACCCATTGCCGAGAATCAATGATTTGTTTAATCAACATCAGGGTGCCAGTTGGTTTTCAAGGATAGATCTTTGATCGGGCTACCATCAACTAAAGGTGAAAGAGCAGGATATCCCTAAGACAGCTTTTCGCACGCGCTACGGTCACTACAAGTTTCTTGTCATGTCTTTTGGTTCGACCAATGCGCCAGCTGCTTTTATGGATCTGATGAACCGAGTGTGTCGGCCGATGCTGGATAAATCAGTGATTGTGTTTATCGATGATATCCTGATTTATTCGAGGAGCGAGATAGAGCATGCCGGTCATATTCGAGAAGTGTTAGAGATGTTGAGAAGGGAGAAACTGTACGCCAAGTTCTCCAAGTGCGCATTCTGGTTGCACGAAGTTCAGTTCTTGGGTCACGTGGTGAATCCGGAGGGGATTATGGTGGATCCGGCAAAGGTGGAAGCGCTGATGCAATGGAAGTCTCCAAAGACGCCATCCGAGAACCGCAGTTTCTTGGGTTTGGCGGGCTATTACAGAAGATTCATTCAAGACTTCTCCAAAATCGCTTCTCCACTAACCAAGTTGACCCGGAAAGATGTAAAGTTTGTATGGGGTCAAGCTCAAGAGAAGGCGTTCGAAAAATTGAAGGCGAGGCTGACCCAAGCTTCTGTATTGTCATTACCCGATAGAAGCGAAGATTTGGTGGTTTACTCTGATGCTTCCTACTCGGGATTGGGGTGCGTGTTAATGCAGAGGGGAAAAGTTTTAGCCTATGCATCCCAACAGTTGAAAGTTCATGAGGTTAACTACCCTACTCATGACTTGGAGCTAGCAGCAGTGGTCTTTGCGTTAAAGATTTGGAGGCACTACCTATATGGGACGAAGTGCACTATCTTCACCGACCACAAGAGCTTGAAGTACTTCTTCGAGCAGAAGGATTTGAATATGAGGCAAAGGCGATGGTTAGAGCTTATAAATGATTATGATTGTGAGATCCATTACCATACGGGCAAAGCCAATGTGGTGGCGGATGCCCTAAGCCGAAAGGAGAGGCCTGAGCCAATTCGGGTGAAGGCGTACCAGCTGATCATGACCTCTGATGTGATGAAGCAGGTTAAAGAGTTTCAAGGTGAGGCTTTAAAGGACGAACATCTTAACTCTGAAAGAATGAGAGGTCTGGTTGCGAAATTGGGTGAAAACACACTTGGTGTTAGGCGGATGTGGATTCCTCGTGTTGGGGATCTACGAGTGAAGATTATGGATGAAGCTCACAAGACTGATACTCTATTCATCCCCGTGCTACAAAGATGTATTAAGATATGAAGAAAGACTATTGGTGGCCGGGTATGAAGCGTGATGTGGTAGAGTATGTGAGCAAATGCCTTACTTGCTTGCAAGTGAAGGCCGAGCATCAAAAGTCGTATGGAAAGATTCAACCTTTGGATATACTGAAATGGAAGTGGGAGCACATCACCATGGATTTCATTACGAAGCTTCCGCGTACTCCAAAAGGGTATGATGCTATATGGGTGATTGTCGATCGCTTGACGAAGAGTGCTCACTTCCTACCGATGCGTGAGACATATTCATCCGAGAGGTTGGAGGATCTTTTCATTAAAGAGATTGTGGATTGCCACAGTGTGCCGGTGTCTATTGTGTCTGATCGTGACACCCGGTTTACATCCAAAGTCTGGAAGAAATTCCACGATGCGATGGGGACGAGGTTACATATTAGCACGGCTTATCATCCTCAAACTGATGGTCAGTCAGAAAGGACCATTCAGACACTGGAATACATGCTTCGGGCATGTGTGATTGATTTTAGGGGAAGTTGGGATGACCACTTACCGTTGGCTGAATTCTCATACAACAACAGCTATCATGCCAGCATTGGTATGCCACCTTATGAGATGCTATACGGTAGGAGATGCAGGACGCCCGTATGTTGGGGTGATGTTGGTCATAAAGAGTTAGGGAGCGTCGAGGTGATCGAGGCTACGACTGAAAAGCTCGAAAAGATCAAGGCCTTCATGAAGGCAGCCAAAGATAGACAGAATTTGTATGCCGATAAACGACGTACACCGATTGAGTTCCAGGTGGGTGACCGGGTTATGTTGAAGGTCTCACCTTGGAAGGGTATTATTCGTTTCCGAAGGCGGGGCAAGTTGCGCCCAAGGTATATAGGCCCTTTCCGAATCATTGCTCGGGTAGGAGAGGTGGTCTATAGATTGGAGTTACCCAATGAGTTAAGTGGAATTCACCCGACATTCCATGTATCTCATCTAAGAAAGTGCTTAGCTGATGAAGACATGATTGTTCCATTGGAGGATATCGAAGTAGACGAACGGCTCAATTAAGTGGAGCAACCAGTGGCAATAATTGATCGAAAGGAAAAGAGGCTGAGGAATAAAGTGGTTCCCCTTGTGCGTGTACAGTGGAAGCACAGGAAGGGATCTGAGTCTACGTGGGAGACTGAAGAAGAGATGAAACAGCATTACCCACAATTCTTTCAGGAATAATAGGTTTCAAGGATGAAACCTATTTAAGGGGGGTGGACTTGTAACACCCGGTTATTTTTTTTAACAAAAAGAAGAAAGTGAAGAAAAAGAAAGAAAAGATATTTTACCCAAGTTGAGGGGTAAAAAGTGTCAAAAGGACAAAGAGAATAAAAAGTGGGTGGATAAAGGAGATATGACAGCCCACAATCTCCTGCATACTTCATTTCATTCGATTCTAGAGAGAGAAAGAGCAGAATTCGGGTTTTTGAAGGAAGAACAAGAAGAAGTCGAATTGAGGTAAGAAATTCATGGTTTTTAAGTGTTCTTAACTGATCTTGCCTCGGTTGTATGCTTATTTGTGTAGTGTGTGTTCGGGTGTGTGTTTTTAGTGGGTTCTAGGCGGTTGAACTCAATTGCAAACGAGTTTGGGAGAAGCCATACTCAAGAGCTGCAAAGGTGAGTTCTAAGACCCCTATTTTACACGTATTTGAATGATTTTGGGGCTGGAATACATCTACAAACTATTTTCGGGTATTTGGATGAAAAACCCATTCATGTATGTATGTGTAAGTGTATGATTCGTTTGGGGCTGTTATGAACATAAAGTTTTTAAGGCAAACTATGAATTTTCAGCATGAGGTTCGACTAGGTACTGTTATCGTATGTTTTTAGATGTTTTCCTACGATGTGTATGATGTTTAAGTTTATTCTAAGTGTGTAGAATGGTAGATCTGTGCTAAGGATGGGTTAAGATGATGATTGAGATCTGAAAATGGCACAGGTTAAGTTGCAGGTCCATTTACTCAGCCGCATTAACTAATACGGACAGATAAAGAAATGCGGCTAAGGCATTGACTCAGCCGCATTAACTAATGCGGACATATAAAGAAACGCGGCTAAGGCATTTACTCAGCCGCATTAACTAATGCGGACAAATAATGAAATGCGGCTAAGGCATTTACTCAGCCGTATTAACTAATGCGGACAGATAATGAAATGCGGCTAAGGCATTTACTCAGCAGCATTAACTAATGCGGACTGTCTAAGAAATGCGGATGACATTTGCTCACCCGCATTAACCAATGCGGACAGCAAAAAGCAAATGCGGATAAACACATAGAATAAATTTTGACTTTAGGGAAAACGAGTAATGTAGGCTTTGACCTAGGAGGTTCCCGGGGGTTATGTAAGTTGACGTTTGAGGTCATAGATGTTATGATAAACACTTAGAATAAATTCTGACTTTTGTAATGATGTGTGCTTGATGGTTATGAATGGTGTATGTTATGTATGTATGATGCCTTGCATGATGATGTATGAATGATATGTGTATGTTCCTTATGATAATGTATGTTTATCTTTCCCATGACTTTACACACGTAAAGTGATAATGAATGAATGAAGTATTATGTAACGTAAAGTGAAAGATAATGAAAGAGGAACATGATGATGAATGCATGCATTAATGAATGAATGAAAGAGGAACATGATGATGAATGCATGCATTAATGAACGAATGAAAGAAGTCTTGCAAGCATTGGATATCAGGGTCCTTCTTTGTGATCGACCAAACATGTAGTGCCTCTACCGCTTACCTCTAGTACTGTGGCATACGCTCAGCTGTTCATTTATTGACTTCGGCCCAGTAGCTAAAATTGTTCGGGGTGTAGCATATGGTATTGGTACGAGAGATATCTAATGTGCAAGTAAAGTCATAACAAACGAATGGATGAATGAACGAAGGAGATAATAAAGATATTATCTATGTGTACGTATGATGTATGATCGCATGAAAGAAAAGAATAGTTTTTAATGAAAACAAAGTATGTTTATTATAAAACTAGAACTCACTCAGCAACGCTGTAACACCCCGAAAAGTCAAAACGAGTCATCGAGAATAATGGGCTTAATTGTGGGTATTTAATAAAGGAAGAAAAATGGATTATGGGCTAATTAGGTTTATGGACAAGAGCCTAAGTGGATAGAGGCCCATAATCAGCCCTTAACCTACCGAAAGCAGCCACCATCTTCTTCATATCAACCCTAACTCCAAAAATTCATAGAGAGAGAAAGTAGAGAGAGAAAGTGCAAGAAACTCAAGATTTGGAGCTTCTAAGGTCAAGGAATTGGAGATCTGAGCGTTTGGGCATCAAATCTTAAGAAAAGAGTCACAAATCCAGGTAAGAATCGACCTCTAAACCCTTCTGTAGATTAAACCCGGATTCTAGGGTTTTGGGTTTTGAAAAGTTGCAAAGAATCGCATAAAGGTCACATTTTTTCGTATGAAAACATGTATAAAGCTTAGATTTAGCCTCATGGATGATAAACTAAGAGGTTGGACGTAAAAAGTTATGATTTTGGGTTAAAAATGGACTGGTTCGTGATTTTTATGCGATCTGCGAAACTGTATATGCATCCAGCGAAACTGTGCACTCATCCAGCGAAACTATGAAGCGAAACTAAGGGAAGTTCCAGCGAAACTACAGTTTCGCTGGGGCGAAACTACAGTTTCGCTGATAAGTTCGCCGGTGCCCAGGTTGACCCTTAGATATTGCGAAACTAGGAAATTCCAACGAAAGTTGGGGCGCTCAAGGCAGCGAATCTGCCCAGCGAAACTGGCAGCGAAACTGCCAGCGAAACTAGCAGCGAAACTGCCAGCGAAACTGTGGGCGAAATTATGAAGAAAATGACGTTTTTGTGTATTAACTTTCGTGCAGCTAGAGTATTCGGACTGTAGCTTAAGTAGCTTAGGATTGAAGTTATATAGCTAAGTTCAGGTGAGTTCTAGACCCCCTTATTTAAACGTTTTTCTATGTTTTTGGGGGCTATTATGCATAGTAAACATAAGGTTTTCAAGGTAAGGATTTCAAGGTGTTTTAACAAGAAAATACATTTTTCTAAAGTAAAATGTGACATTTAAATAGCTCAGAATAATTTTCGGGCGCGCTGACCTGGCAGCCCGGCCCCAGCCAGGGGCGTTGCCCCTTGGACCCCACTAGGGGCTGCTGCCCCTAGGGCCCCGCTATTAGGGGCTGCCGCCCCGGAACCCCTGCTGTCCCGCGGAGGGTCGGTTACGTGTTATGATGACTAGTACTTGGTATGTTGTGTACTTAATAAGCTAAGTATTATATATATATTAAGTGAAAGATAATACTAATGAGAAGTGAAACATAACGAATGTTACCCCCCGGGCCCGTTTGATGATGAAAAGTCTTGCAAGCACTATGATAGACTTCACTTGTGTGAGTCTTACGTATGAAGATGGATCCGTATTCATGAGCGGGCTATGTGCCTGGCAGTGTGGATCAACTGTCGGGGAGCTACCATGAAGATGTGTACCGATAGGGATCGATCAACTGTCGGGGGTAGCTACCATGAAAAATGTGTACCGACGGGGATCGGCATTCGTTGTCGATCAACATGGAGCTCTTGCTTTGTGCAATCTCGCCTATGATGAAGTGAAACATAATGAAAGAATGAAAGATAATGAACGTGCTTAATGTGATGCAAGTAATGTTTGTAGTATGATGTATGCGTGTTCATTATATGAAGGATAAAAGATTATATTTTCTTATTTATATAAAACTAGAACTCACTCAGCGTAGCTGACTTTTTATGCATAATAGTGGACAGGTAAGCGCTGATGCTGAGGATGGCACCACGAAGCTACTTGGGGAGATATGGATGGCATTCCTGTTAATGAAGTCTTTATTGTAATTAATGAACAAGGAATATGTTTTGTTTACATTTAAAGGACAAATGTATGAGTACAATGGGGTTTTTAAGTTTTAAATGTTTAATTATTTTTCGCTGCAATGTTTTGTTATTAAACTGATTTTATGCTATGAATTGCCAACTGTGAGGTTTCCCGGGAACGGGGCCTTACAAACGCTCACTTTTTATGTGTTTTCAGTTGTCAGATAGTGTTGCTGAGGATGGCACGAGGCGGCTACTTAGCTCTTTTGGGATGACATTCCTTTGTTAATATTTTTGCAATGTATTATGTTGCATGTATTATTAAAACAAAATGGTGTCTGTAGAGGATTCGGATAAACGGGATTACCTAAGGAATCCTCTTACTACTAAGGGTCACTTTTTGTGACTATTTTGTAATTGATTAACGATGTATTACTTTGCAAAAGCTTTTATGATGAAATGAGATGCCACTTTTGAATGTTTCCGCTGCAATGTTTATTTAAAACATCTGTAAATGTATGTTTTATGTGCGATGGTTGACCAGCTGTAAGCGTCCCGGGAACGGGGCCTTACAGTCTGGATCGCGGTGATGTTGGCGGTTTATATCCGACCAACCCCACCTACTTCCAGCGAACGACTCCACGCTCCAACAAATGCGTGGATGGTGACGTGTCTTTGTTTTCGTGTGTAACCGACACTCACCACCGTGGTCTGGCGAGTGCCTGGATGGTGGCGTGCCTCGGTTGCCACCGCCTCTGATGGACCCATTGGACCTTCTAGGTGGATATCACGTTCCAGGTTTGATGTGGTGAATCGATGATGATTGTATTTGATTTATCTAGAAGATTAAGTCTATGATGATTGGAGAGTCTCAGATTTAAGACGAGATATGTCGGTGATTGCATTGGGTAATGATGATGTTTGTATACACATCTGAGCCCACTTGATGTTTGTATTTTGTCTGATTTCATTGTTCTAGCTGTTTCATGCTTGCTTACGTTTGCTTTGGCGTGGTGATGATGTTTGTTTGATCTGAAATCTTTTGTCAATGATGATCGGATAGACACGATCTAAGGTCGTATATTCGACGATTATGGTCGATGACGATGATTTACACACATCTGAGACCACTCAATGTTACAGTTTATGTCTGGTTTTATTGTTCAAGCTGTTTCTTAGTCGTTTAGGTTTGTCTTGGTGTAGAAGCGTGTCGATGACGATGAATGGCCTCATCCGAGAATCCAGGGATCAGGTTCGTTTTGATTTGTTTCTCGGTTTTGCAGCTGTAACTAGAATTCGGTTTTGAACCAAATGTTTAGTTTGTGATGCATATACGGTTATTACAAATTATCTGAGCCATGGTTTGTTTATCACACGCCGGTTAGTTTATCACACGCAAAACGCGCGTGCGGGAATTTAACTAGTTTCCTTAAAATGTAAGAACAAAATGACCATTTAATCAACTAAAATAATTATGTGTTGGTGAAATTAGAGAATACATGCTAAATTTTCATATTATTTTTCTATCTTAAAAAGGCATGTTTCGTAATCTTGATAATAACATAAAAGATAAAAATTGTACTTTACTCTAAACTTTAATTTATATTAAATCTACAATAATTCACTAACAAAACGTCAGTTCGCGAAAGTTTATGATAAAAGAATTGAAACCTTCACAAGCAAAATTAACCTTATACTACTCCTATTGGTGGGTATTGTTTGGTTGGTTGGGTGATTTTTAAATTAAAAAAAATTAAAAAATCAATATAAATTGGTGACCAGTTCGGTAGACCGAACATTGGTTGTTTGCAACTTAATGGACCCATTCAATTGTCTTTTTCCACTTTTGTCTTTTTGTGTTTCTTTTATTATAAATTAATACACATGTCATTTTTTTATTGGTTAAATATATATGAAAGTTACACTTGTAAAATTGTTATTGATTAGATATATAAACTTATCTTCAAAAAAATCTAACATTATCTATCTCAGAAAAATATAAAAAAATTACCAAAATTTATAATTTTTCATGCTCTATTTATAGAGTGTAATATTGATATACTTTCATACAACTTCTCATTCTCTTCTCCTAATCTATTCCAAAATTTTATTTTTAACAATGGATCCACATCATTGTTTCAATCTTGAGGATTCGGAAGGTTATATGAGTGCTCAACCCTCAGGAAACATTTATTTCTTTCAAGATTCAAATCAAGTTAATGTCACAGAAAGCACCCAAGCCTCGCAAAATGCTCAAAAACAAGGGCGAGGCAACAAGTGGGATGTTGCCGAAGATGTTGCTCTAATGTCGGTATGGTGTATAGCAAGTGAAGATAGTATTCGTGGCAAAAACCAAAGAAAAACATCGTTGTGGGCACGAGTAAAGGAACTGTATGATGCAACTCAAGCTGAAAATACACAAAATATCGGTAGGAAGAATGAAAATCAAATAAGAGGTTGTTTTAAACGACTCAACGAAAATGCCCAAAAGTGGATTTCTGCTTATCGTGAAGCGTATCGCCAAAAGCGTAGTGGAATGAGCACTAAAGATATTGAGAATAATGCTAACAAACTTTATGAGGCAAATGGCAGGGGTAAGTTTAATGATTCTGTTGTATTTAATGAGGTAATGTGTAAACATCCGAAATGGGAACTGCAAGTTGATCATGACATGACACGTTCTTGTCCTGAATTTGAAGTGGAAGAAGAAAGTGGTGCTAGCATAAAAAGATCAAAGACGTCCGAAGACGGAGAGTATTCCAACCCCGAAACGCCAACTAGTGGTGGTTCAGCAATTCAACGCCCGATGGGTAGAGATGCGGCTAAAAGAAAAGGGAAAGGCAAGGCTACAAATGAAATTGCTTCGGAGCTTCGTGCAATGAGGATCAACAGAGAAAATGAAGTTGAAGTCATGAACAAACGAATTGAATTGGATCAACAAAGGGAAAAGAATAAGAAAGAAATGGCACAAGACATGAAAGAAATGAAGGTAATGGAAATGCAACTTTTGCATTTAAACACACTACTACAGAAGGACAATTTGTCACATGATGAAGAAAACATGAAACGATTTCTAATTTCGAAGTTCTATGGAAACTAAATCTGGTTTGGCTTGTGTTTTATTTCCGTTGTTTCACATCCGTTTGTAATATATTGGTGTGTGTTTTATTTCCGTTTGTTTCATATCCGTTTGATCATGTAGTTTCTGTACTTCATGCATGTTGTTGTAATATATTGATTATGTTGATTTTGTCTCTATATGTGTAAACTTTTTATCGATGATTTAGATTTTATCTTGATAAGGTACCTATATATTATCACTATTGTCTTCATTTACACGTGTTAGATTTTTATTGGAATCTCGGATTTTATTCCGATAAGATATCTAAATATATTATCACTATTTGGATACGATATCTATATATTATCATTATTATCTTCAACTTACAAGTGTCAATTTTTTATTAGAATCTCGAATTTGATTTTGATAAGAAATATGAACATTATCTTTAACTTAAGAAATTACTAAAAGCCATTAATTTCTAGTATAAATAAAGAGGCCATCAACATACTTTCTTACTCAATCCATTTGCAACTTCTCACTTATATTACATTTGAAAAATGTCGCATAATGAAAACCCGTCTGCGAATTCCGATTCATCACCTTCTGATACGGAATATGATGCATGGGAAGCATAGGTCGTTCAAGAAAATCTGAAACTTGATAACATAATGGCCGAGTTACTCATAAGTATGCCAGATGCGAACACAGCAGATCATCCTCCTAGAGCAAGAAGGAAGTATTGTGATCGGGAACGTGAGCAGGGTGAGAAACGCCTGATGCAAGATTACTTTATTGACAACCCAACGTATGATGATGCAACCTTTCAGCGTCGATTTCGAATGCGAAAACCATTATTCCTTCGTATAGTGGATGCTGTGACAACAAATAACATGTATTTTCAACAAAGACGTGACGCTACAGGTAGAAAAGGTCTTTCACCGTTGCAAAAATGTACCGGAGCTATGCGTGTGTTGGCATATGGAACATCAGCAGATGCACAAGATGAATACTTAAGAATGAGTGAAACAGTTACAAGGGACTCTCTTATAAGGTTCGTAGAAGGCGTCATTGCATGCTTCGGTGAAGAGTACCTCAGACGACCAAATGAAGATGATTTAGCAAGATTACTCCATGTCGGGGAAGCACGTGGATTCCCAGGTATGATTGGAAGCATTGATTGTATGCATTGGGAGTGGAAAAACTGCCCTACCTCTTGGGCTGGTCAATATGCCGGTAGAAGCGGTAAACCAACTATAATATTAGAAGCTGTTGCATCATATGACTTATGGATATGGCACGCATTCTTTGGAACACCAGGTTCGTGCAATGATATTAATGTCTTTCATAGATCTTCTATTTTTAGTGATGTATTATCAGGTGAAACACCGAATGTGAGTTACGTCGTGAATGGTCGGGAGAAGAATATGGCATATTATCTCACAGATGGCATATATCCTTCATGGGCTGCCTTTGTCAAGTCAATTAATTCTCCACAACTTCAGAAGCACAAGTTGTTCGCTAAACATCAAGAATCTGCTAGAAAAGATGTTGAACGTGCATTTGGAGTTCTACAAGCTCGATTTGCATTTATTCGACATCCGTGTCTTGTGTGGGACAAGGATATTATGGGAAAAATTATGATTGCGTGTATTATCATGCATAATATGATTGTAGAGGATGAACGGGACACATACCTTAACTATTATGATCCATCTGAATTTCTAATGACCTACCTATTAACCGACAACGAAGAAGTTCTACCGAAGACGATGAACACTTTTTTCAATACTCCACTCAACGTATTGCAGACCTCTCCAGTTATATGACCAATAGGGAACAACTTCGCAACAGAGAAGCTCACAATGCTTTGAAAAATGACTTGATTGAACACATATGGCTAAAATTTGGTATTGATGAGTAGTTATGTAATTTGTATGTTTTACTATTGCAATTTCTTTTATCATGTTATGACACTTAAACGAGTTATCTACTTTATTAAATATATTTGATAAATGTGATTTTTTTTCTAGGTAATTTATTTTTATATATTTATAATATATACCCTAAATTTTTTAATATATTTTTTAATTACTTTATAAATGGAATAGACATTAACTAAAAATACAATATTATTAAAAAAAAATAGGTTGGTTGGGTTGTTAATGGGAGTGAAAATATTAAAGTTGATTGGGTTGGATAGGTAGAAGAGAGAGAAAATAGTTTTTTATTGAATAGTTTGGTTGGGTTGGGTTGTGAATGGGAGTAGTCTTATTAAAACAAGGTGCTTAGATTTTTGGTAAGTTAGACTTATTGATAAACTAATATTTTTCAACGTGACGTATGTTTTAGCAGCGTCATACGCAATGTGATAAATTATAGATTACAATCAACCTGACTTGTTTTCTAATTAATTTACATTTAAACATAAAAAAATTTGAATTTATATATTGACGCAACTCCAAACAAAATTTACCTTGAAACGTTGACTAACTAAAAAGGTACATAAAAATTTACCTCGAAACGTTGACCAACTTGTTTTTATACTAAATTAATATGAAAATGTAGAGTAACTCAAATTTATACCGTCAAACAAAAGATATTATATTTGATCCGAGTATTTTCCAAACAAATTTTACGTCAAAACATAGACCGAATAAAAATATATTTAAAAATAAGCACAGGAACATTTTTATATTTAACTTAGTTCGTTTCCGAATAAAATTTACGTTAAAATGTAGACGACATAGAATTTATACCGACACACATACTAAAATAAGGATGTGAGAATTTCTTAAGTAATAATACAAAGAGGATAAACCTGTAACTTTAAAAATTGAGGCGGTTAAATTGGTATTTTTTTAAGTTTTAAAAAGTTAATGGTTCAACGCCTTAAAATTAAAAGTTAAGTGGGTGCAATGACCGGTGGCCTTGGCATTGCAAAATGTGGTATAGTAAATTTAGATCGCGTTTATTAAAAGAACTTTTGATTTGGGTTTGTATAATATAAAAATTATAATTTGTATTCTTTAACAAACTTTTTTTAAAATTTAACTAACTAATTAAATTACAAATTTATCCTCTACAATAGGCCAAATTATGAAATGAATCATTAAAAATCCTACATCTATACTCTTCATGTAAAATATTTTTACGCATTTTATGCTTTTAACTAATGGTTGTTAATTTCTTTAGCACACACGATAGCATTTTAGTCTTTTTAATCTTAAAATACTACTCTTGTAAATTATTATTATTATTATTATTATTATTACTATTATTATTATTATTATTATTATTATTATTATTATTATTACTACTACTACTACTACTACTACTACTGTTGTTGTTGTTGTTGTTATTATTATTGTTATTATTTGTCACATCCCGGCGGAAGCGTGAAATGCGGTTTGGGTGTGACTTGCTTTATCTGAGTACATTAATTATAAAGGAATAAATATTAAATACAAATGCTTAAAACAAGAAAGTATGACATGCTTTTATTCATAATATTCGTGATTACATCTTATACATAAATTCCAAAATTAGATATAATCTTATTACTACATCATTAACTACAGCATGTCTTCAGATACGGTGGCAGTGTGCATCAACATACATACTACCATCAACAATGTTGACAGTTAATGTGACACAAACCCTTCCTACCACTTCTCCCAACCATTGTGCACTTTAAAGCTAAGGTCAAAAGTGTTACTCATTGTTTCCTGAAAAAATATACTAAACCAGTCAACAAAAATGTTGGTGAGAACATAAGTTTAATCCAGACAAAATATTTTGTTGGTGTATCAATTACAACCAAGCCTGCTCATAACATAATCATACTGTCATGAAATAATCACAAAATCAGATAATATTACATCCTAACCCCCATTCGGTTAGATGCAGGAAAATAGCAGTAACCCTCATCCGGTTAGTGCAAATATTCTCCTAAGTAGCGTTACCAATATTATTGACCGGTTCCTCATTCGAACTAATGGTTGTGTCGCAAATGACAGTAAGCAAACAAAAATATTTTCAAAATAATACATCAACCCAACAGTATACTTTTTCCCCCAAAACTTTACCGAATATCAAACGGTTGAAAATGGGGCTATGAACTCACCGTGTTTCTCACTTGAACCTAACAAAACAGTTCATAGTGTCAGACAATATTTTCTTTAGAATTTTTAGAACCTCAGATGTAAGTATCTTTTGAAGTTCTACCAATAATGTTACCACAAAAATTCCCAACAAATTAGTTATATATAATTTGTTCAAAATTAATATAAATTCTACATAAATCATCAAAAATACCTACTGCTGTCCAAAAATCATCAAAAATTCATAGAATCCTATCCCAAAAATCAGTAACATCTCATAATTTTATATAGAATCTAAATCTTAACAGATTATTTTCTGTAAATTTCATAATATTCCTATAAATAGTTAAAAATAGCTCCTGTTATTCATAAATCCCCAAAATTTCACAGACGGTTTCCTATATAAAACCACACATCATATAATTTTCTCAAAGTCCAAATAATAACAGAGCAGTTTCTGTAATTTTCACAATAATTGAAAAATTTAGAAAAAATACTTATACTGCTCCAAAAATTATGAAAATAATATATTCTGCAGTATTTGCTTTAATATTTCATCTACGATTTTATCAGAATTTATTATTTACTTTAATTATTTATTATGACTTATTCACTGCAGAACATATAAAAATTCATATCTTAAATATAATAAGGTATAAAATTCTGAAATAATTCCAGAGGCTTTTATACCTCAAAAGAATCATTCTGTAAATATATCAGAATTTTTCTGAATTTATTTGTATTTTTGATATTTTCTTTCATTTAATCAACTATTTTAATCCAAATATTTATTCCCACCATCTATTTCCTCTTTATTATCTTACCCTTACTATATAAAAACCATCATGATATATACGTAAATTTATATTTTACATACAGGAGAGGAAATCGTATGACCTTATGTATGTATGTATATATATATGTTTTGATATATTGGTATGAAAAAGTAGAATTAAGATTGTAAAACCTTTTGGATTTGTGGCTGCTGCAGTAGTCGAGATAGCAGGTATGTGATGGCTTGAGTGATGCTGATGATGGTTTACGGGTTATGATGATGAAGATGGTTATGGTTGCGGTTATGTATAGAATCGAGAAGGGGGGTGTGGTGGTTGCTTGGTGTTTGTTTATGGTTGATAAAGGGACCAAGGTGGTGGTCGTGACTTATAACCCGAGGGAAAGCCGTGGAGTTGGTGCAACCGGAGTTGGTGTTTGATGATGGTTGTAGTTACGGGTGAGGTTGTGTGATGGTGATGTTGTTGTTGTTTGGTGTTAGTAACCGAGAGAAAGGGAGTGTGGGACAGAAGGTAGTTGTTTAGAGATGGTGATCGAGAGACAAAAGTGTTGAAAGATAGCTTTGGTTGTGTTTGTGTTTAGTGGATGTGGGAGTGTTTATGTAAGGCCCGAGAGTTGTTTTGATGTGCCCAAGGAGTCGGCTTTTCTAAAGGGTGATACATCCATGAATGTAGACATAGCTTGGTGAATAAGGTAACCTAGGTGAGTCAAATGGAACGGTGGCGGTTTCTAAGGGCTTCAACCGAGAGCTTGCCACCTAGCTCCTCCTTGTAACTATGGTGGTGATGTGGTGGCGGATTGTGGTGTGTGAAAGAAAGAATTAATGGTACCTAGGCATGGAGGGCGGTTTGGACATGAAGCAAAGTGGAACAAGGTATCTAGGTGGTGTAGTGGCGGTTCTTGACTTTCGAAGGTGAGTGCATGGATGGTGGTAACCGAGGAACATGGGGGAGGGTGGTTTGTGGTTTTGTAGTTTTGGTGGTGGTGGTTTTGGGTGGTAGTTTTAGATTTAGGTTTTTAGTTTTAGAGTTTTAGTTTTTAGGTTTAGGATTTTAGTTTAGTTGAATCTTGATGTGTTCATATATATACATATATATACTCGTAAATATATATATATACAAGTGATCTTTATACATACAAACCAAACATATATGCTTGCATTCAAAATTTTTTCCATGCACATATACTTATGTAAACATGCACACGTAAAAGTTTGTATTTATATACACATAGGTGTGAGTTTCGGGTATATATACTTACATGCATACGTAGTTTATCAATATATAGGCATGCATGTAACATGCATACGTATATTCATAATATTTATATACTAAACATAACATTAATCGTGATTGTCGTGTAATATAATAAAAATAATTTTTAGGGTTGTCACATTCTCCCCCCGTTAAAAGAATTTCGTCCCGAAATTCAGTGGAGTATGCTTTAGAAAACTTAAATAAGTATTACCTCAGAACAGGTGGGAATATTTCTTCTTGATTTCATCTTCCCTTTCCGAAGTGTATTCTGGTCCCCTCTTTGCATTCCACTTAATTTTCACTATGTGAATTTTACTTCTTCTTAACTTCTTTATTTCTTTTCCCACAATTGATATTGGTTCTTCCACAAAATGCAGTTTCTTATCTACCTGTATTTCTTGCATTGGCACTACTAGAGTTTTATTGGTCAAGCATTTCTTGAGGTTGGACACATGAAATGTGTTGTGTACTTCACTTAATTCTTGTGGTAATTCCAACTTATATACTACAGGACCAATTCTTTCAATAATTTTAAATGGATCAATGTACCTAGGGTTCAGCTTGCTGGATTTTCCAAATCGAAAGATACCTTTAGAAGGTGATATTTTCAGATAGACTCTGTCTCCAATTTGAAATTCTAATGGTTTCCTTCGCTTGTCTGCATAACTTTTCTGTCGATCATGAGCTGTTTTCAACCTGTTTTTAATTTCAGTGATCTTGTCTGTGGTTTCTTGGATTAGTTCAGGACCTGTGAGTTGTCTATCACCTATTTCATTCCAACATAAAGGTGACCTACATTTTCTTCCATATAAAGCTTCAAATGGAGCTAATCCAATGCTAGAGTGATAACTGTTATTGTATGAAAATTCTATTAAAGGTAAGTGACTATCCCAATTTCCACCAAAGTCTATAGCACAGGCCCTTAACATATCTTTTAAAGTTTGTATTGTTCTTTCACTCTGTCCATCGGTCTGTCGGTGATAAGTTGTACTTAAGTTTATTTGGGTCCCTAAAGCTTTTTGTAAAGTTTGCCAGAACCTAGAAGTAAATCTGCTATCCCTATCTGATATAATGGATACAGGTATTCCATGTCTAGACACAATTTCTTTTATATAAATTCTTGCTAACCTTTCAATTTTGTAATCTTCTCGGATGGGTAAGAAATGAGCAGACTTAGTTAGCCTATCTATTATAACCCAAATTGTGTCGTATCCATTTCTGGTCCTGGGTAACTTAGTTATGAAATCCATTGTAATTTGATCCCATTTCCATTCTGGGATTTCTGGTTGCTACAGATATCCTGAAGGTTTCTGATACTCAGCTTTTATTCTTGAGCAGACAGCACACTGTTCCACAAATTCTCCAACTGACCTTTTCATGCCTGGCCACCAGTATTGACTTTTTAAATCTCTATACATTTTATTGTTCCCTGGGTGTACAGAATATCTTGACTTATGAGCTTCTTGCAGTATAGTTGTTCTAATTATGTTATTGTCGGGTATCCAGATTCTTCCTTTGAATTTCAGAATTCCATCTGCTCCTTCTTTCAAGTCTTTAATTTGCCCTTTTAGTTTTAGCAGATCTTGTTTTTGAGCTTCCCGGATTTGTCTTAACAGATCTGAACGTAGTTCCATTTTCATTGCTCGTACCCGTAGAGGTTTTGTTCTTTCTTTTCTACTTAAAGCATCAGCAACTACATTGGCTTTTCCTGGGTGATACTTAATTTCACAATCATAATCACTTAATAGTTCTACCCATCTTCTTTGCCTCATGTTTAACATTTTCTGATCAAAGATGTGTTGCAAACGTTTGTGGTCTGTATATATTATACACTTGGTCCCATATAAGTAATGTCTCTAATTTTTTAGTGTAAATATTACAGCTCCTAATTCTAGATCATGGGTGGTGTAATTCTTTTCACTACCTCTAAGTTGTCTAGATGCATATGCAATCACTTTATCTTTTTGCATTAAAACACATCCAAAGCCTTGACGAAAGGCATCACAATAGACTATGAAGTTATCTGTCCCTTCAGGTAAAGTTAACACAGGTGCACTACCTAATCTATTCTTAAGAAGTTCAAAGGCCTCATTCTGTTTTTCTCCCCACACGTACTTTTTATCTTTTTGGGTCAATTCTTTCAACGGTTGAACTATTCTTGAGAAGTTTTCTATAAATCTTCTGTAGTATCCTGCTAAACCTAAGAATTGACGTATCTCAGTTGGGGTTTTTGGAATTTCCTATTTCTTAACTGCCTCTATTTTTGCTGGATCAACGTGAATTCCATTTTGGTTAACTATGTGCCCAAGGAATTGTACTTCCCTTTTCCAAAATTCATATTTGGAAAATTTTGCATATAACTTTTCTTTTTGTAACAATTCTAAGGTTAACCTGAGGTGTTGTTCGTGGTCTTCCTTATTCTTAGAATAGATTAGAATGTCATCAATGAAGACTATAACAAATTTATCTAGATAAGGTTTACACACTCTATTCATTAAATCCATAAATACCGTTGGAGCATTGGTTAACCCAAATGGCATTACAAGAAATTCATAATGACCATATCTAGTTCTAAACGCAGTCTTAGAAATGTCGTTATCATGTACTCTTAATTGATGATATCCAGATCTTAAGTCTATTTTTGAAAAATAACTAGATCCCTGTAGTTGATCAAACAAATCATCAATTCTAGGGAGTGGATACCTATTCTTTATGGTAACCTTATTAAGTTCCCTATAATCAATACACATTCTAAAGGTTCCATCTTTCTTTTTGACAAACAGAACCGGTGCTCCCCAAGGTGATACACTAGGACGTATAAATTCCTTATCTAATAGTTCCTGTAACTGAGTCATGAGTTCTTTCATCTCAGTTGGTGCTAAACGATAAGGTGCTTTGGCAATAGGGACTGTTCCCGGTATCAATTCTATTTTAAATTCTACCTGACGAGGAGGTGGTAATCCAGGTAGTTCATCAGGAAAAATATCAGCATATTCATTTACAACAGGAATACTTTTCAAATTTTCCTTATCAAATTTTGTATCAATTATATGAGCCAAGAAAGCTAAACAATTCTTGTTTAAGTATTTCTGTGCTTTTACACAAGAAATCAGTTTCACAGTGTTGTTTGGTTTATCACCATATATGCAGAGAACTTTGTTTTCCTGAACCTTAATCATTTTCTTATCACAAATGATTTCAACATGATTTGTACTCAACCAATCCATTCCTACTACGATATCAAATCCTCCTAACTTAATAGGTATCAGATTTATATCAAAACAGTACTCATCTAAATTTAAGATGCAATTAGGAATGATTTCATCAGCTTCAATTATCTTACCATCAGCTAATTCTATCACATAGATATCACGTAATTTTTCAGATGTTAGACTAAGTCGTGGTCTAAAAGTATGTGAAACAAAACTACGAGTTGCTCCTGTATCAAATAATACTTTAGCGTACTGGTTATTGATAAGGAACGTACCCGTAACTACTTCTGGTTCATGACGAGCTTCGTCAGCTTGTATCACAAATGCCCTTCCACGGGGTTTGTTCTGGTTAACTGGAGCCTTGCCCTTTAGTTGTGGACATTCATTCCGAAAATGATTTTCACTTCCACACTGAAAACAGACGGTTTTAGGGTTAGTAGGGTTTTTGCAGTCTCTGGAAATGTGTCCCTTTATTTTACAGTTATACACCACTGTCATACAGTTTCTTGTATGATATCTTTGACAGATGTTACACTGTGGTGGTTTTTCTACTTTCTTCCCTTGAGTTGTTCCCAAGAAGTTTCTTGATGGAGGTCGGGCTACTCTTTTCTGGGAGCTTTCTCCAAATCTTTTTCCAGGGTGATTTTCAGTCTATTTCCTTTTCTCTCCTACCTGTTGATGACCTAATGATCCATTCCTGATCATTTCATCTGTCAGACTTCCTGACAAGATTACTGCTTCCTGGAAGGTTTTGGTTCTAGCAGATTTTACTAGTCCTCTTATTTGTGGCACTAATCCCCAAATATACCTTCCTATTCTTTTTGATTCCGGGGTTATCAAATGTGGTACTAATCTAGATAATTCATTATACCTATCAGTATATTCCCGGTGTGCAGACCCTTTCATTTCTAGTGCTAAGAATTCAGCCTCTAGTTTTTCTATCTCATTGTAAGGACAATATTTTTCTATCACTAGATTTCTAAATTCTTCCCAACTCAGCTTATTCATAATGTTTCTACCCCTAGTGTGTACCTCCATTTTCCACCAGGATTGTGCTTCTCCTTTAAGGGAATGGGAAGCAAACAATGTCTTGAAGTTTTCAGCACAGTTGCTGATTTCCAGGACTCCTTCCATGTCATCTAGCCATCTTAAAGCTTGTACTGCTCCACCTTTTCCATCAAATTCCCGAGGTCTACAGGACATAAAGTTTTGTAGGAGCATCCCTTTGAAATTCCATTTAAAATCTCTTCTTCCTGTCTTTCTTTTATATTCATATTTTCAGGCACTGCTGGTGGGTTTGAGGTAGTTCCAATATTTAGATTTTGTTGGAGTTGAGTAATTAAAGTAGGTAGGGTAGCTTCCAGTTGTTGGGCTACTATCTGAGATATCCTATCATTTTCAGTTGTATCAGGGTTCACGGGTGTTTCTTCCCCAAATCTAGTTCTGGGTCGCCCCACTCGAGCTGTTCTCCGGACAGGCTGAGTGTTTCTTTTTGGCGGCATGATTCACTATAGTGAATTTCAAAGTTAGTATTGCAAATAAATATCTTAACACAAAATTTATTTAACATAGATCAAATAAACATGTTAACACAAAAGTACATATATCAGTTAAGTTCTTATTTCTTTCATTCTAAAAAGTTAGACTATAAACTTACAGTTTCTGCTAAGCCATTTCCAAATCCCGATGAAAATACTTTTCTTGGGTGTCTTGAGCTTTTTGATGTCCTTCTGAATTTTCCAGATTCACAGCTGTATTTTCTTAAGTTTCCTAAGAGTCTGTCGGGCTGTCTTCACCTGATCCAACTTTGGCTTAATAATTCTATCTTCATCTTTGGGATAATCAAGTAGTTGTCTTTCTAAATCCTCAGATTGCTTAGCTTTAAGTCTGTGTCCACGTAGTGTCTTTTTCCTAGGAGTCTTAATTGTATATCCTCCCATGTGTACTGGTGCACGTCTAACATAAAATTTTATCTTATTCTCCATTTCTGTTGGGGAAACATCCATAGCCTGTTGAGGTTCCGGTTCAGATGTTATTTCTTTAGGGCTGCTATGGTATGGATCTTCTGAAGGGTCGGTTTCATAGCGATAACTATCTGAATTCATACTTCAAAATTTCTTAACACTATTTCACAAAATGAGTTAGTCAAATAACTTATCTCAATTTTATTAGAATCTTAATCATAAAATCATAGAATTTCACGTAATTCACATAATTCACATAAAATCATAAAATGCTATATTTGAGCTTATGGTTAAAGTCTAGTTATTTACTCAAAATAACTAATTCTCTATAACCAATGGCTCTGATACCAACCTGTCACATCCCGGCGGAAGCGTGAAATGCGGTTTGGGTGTGACTTGCTTTATCAGAGTACATTAATTATTGCGAAATAAATATTAAATACAAATGCTTAAAACAAGAAAGTAGGACATGCATTTATTCATAATATTCATGATTACATCTTATACATAAATTCCAAAATTACATATAATCTTATTACTACATCATTAACTACAGCATGTCTTCAGATACGGTGGAAGTGTGCATCAACATACATACTACCATCAACAATGTTGACAGTTAATGTGACACAAACCCTTCCTACCACTTCTCCCCAACCATTGTGCACTTGAAAGCTAAGGTCAAAAGTGTTACTCATTGTTTCCTGAAAAAGTATACTAAACCAGTCAACAAAAATGTTGGTGAGAACATAGGTTTAATCCAGACAAAATATTTTGTTGATGTATCAATTACAACCAAGCCTGCTCACAACATAATCATACTATCACGAAATAATCACAAAATCAGACAATATTACATCCTAACCCCCATTCAGTCAGATGCAGGAAAATAGCAGTAACCCTCATCCGGTTAGTGCAAATATTCTCCTAAGTAGCGCTACCAATATTATTGACCGGTTCCTCATTCGAACTAATGGTTGTGTCGCAAATGACAGTAAGCAAACAAAAATATTATCAAAATAATACATCAATCCAACAGTATACTTTTTCCTCTAAAACTTTACTGAATATCAAACGGTTGAAAATGGGGCTATGAACTCACCGTGTCTTCTCACTTGAACCTAACAAAACAGTTCACAGTATCAGATAATATTTTCTTTAGAATTTTTAGAACCTCAGATGTAAGTATCTTTTGAAGTTCTACCAATAATGTTACCACAAAAATTCCCAACAAATTAGTTATATATAATTTGTTCAAAACTAATATAAATTCTACATAAATCATCAAAAATACCTACTGCTGTCCAAAAATTATCAAAAATTCATAGAATCCTATCCCAAAAATCAGTAACATCTCATAATTTTTATATAGCATCTAAATCTTAACTGATTATTTTCTGTAAATTTCATAATATTCCCATAAATGGTTAAAAATAGCTCCTGTTATTCATAAATCCCCAAAATTTCACAGACGGTTTCTTATATAAAACCACACATCATATAATTTTCTCAAAGTCCAAATAATAACAGAGCAGTTTTTGTAATTTTCACAATAATTGAAATATTTAAAAAAAATATTTATACTACTCCAAAAATTATGAAAATAATATATTCTACAGTATTTGCTTTAGTATTTCATCTATGATTTTATCAGAATTTATTATTTATTTAAGTATTTATTATGACTTATTAACTGTAGAAAATATAAAAATTCATATCTTAAATATAATAAGGTATATAATTCTGAAATAATTCCAGAGGCTTTTATACCTCAAAAGAATCATTCTGTAAATTTATCAGTATTTTCCCGAATTTATTTGTATTTTTGATATTTTCTTTCATTTAATCAACTATTTTAATCCAAATATTTATTCCCACCATCTATTTCCTCTTTATTATCTTACCCTTACTATATAAAAACCATCAGGATATATATGTATATTTATATTTTACATACAGGATAGGAAATCGTATGACCTTATGTATGTATGTATATATATATGTTTTGATATATTGATATGAAAAAGTAGAATTAAGATTGTAAAACCTTTTGGATTTGTCGCTGCTGCAGTAGTCGAGATAGCAGGTATGTGATGGCTTGAGTGATGCTGATGATGGTTTACGGGTTATGATGATGGTTGCGGTTATGTATAGAATCGAGAAGGGGGGTGTGGTGGTTGCTTGGTGTTTGTTTATGGTTGATAAAGGGACCAAGGTGGTGGTCGTGACTTATAACCCGAGGGAAAGCCGTGGAGTTGGTGCAACCGGAGTTGGTGTTTTATGATGGTTGTAGTTACGGGTGAGGTTGTGTGATGGTGATGTTGTTGTTGTTTGGTGTTAGTAACCGAGAGAAAGGGAGTGTGGGACAGAAGGTAGTTGTTTGGAGATGGTGATCGAGAGACAAAAGTGTTGAAAGATAGCTTTGGTTGTGTTTGTGTTTAGCGGATGTGGGAGTGTTTATGTAAGGCCCGAGAGTTGTTTTGATGTGCCCAAGGAGTCGGCTTTTCTAAAGGGTGATACATCCATGAATGTAGACATAGCTTGGTGAATAAGGTAACCTAGGTGAGTCAAATGGAAAGGTGGCAGTTTCTAAGGGCTTCAACCGAGAGCTTGCCACCTAGCTCCTCCTTGTAATTATGGTGGTGATGTGGTGGCGGATTGTGGTGTGTGAAAGCAAGAATTAATGGTACCTAGGCATGGAGGGCGGTTTGGACATGAAGCAAAGTGGAACAAGGTATCTAGGTGGTGTAGTGGCGGTTCTTGACTTTCGAAGGTGAGTGCATGGATGGTGGTAACCGAGGAACATGGGGGAGGGTGGTTTGTGGTTTTGTAGTTTTGGTGGTAGTGGTTTTGGGTGGTAGTTTTAGATTTAGGTTTTTAGTTTTAGAGTTTTAGTTTTTAGGTTTAGGATTTTAGTTTAGTTGAATCTTGATGTGTTCATATATATACATATATATATACACACTCGTAATATATATATATACAAGTGATCTTTATACATACAAACCAAACATATATGCTTGCATTCAAAATTTTTTCCATGCACATATACTTATGTAAACATGCACACGTAAAAGTTTGTATTTATAGACACATAGGTCTGAGTTTCGGGTATATATACTTACATGCATACGTAGTTTATCAATATATAGGCATGCATGTAACATGCATACATATATTCATAATATTTATATACTAAACATAACATTAATCGTGATTGTCGCGTAATATAATAAAAATAATTTTTAGGGTTGTCACATTATTATTATTATTATTACTATTATTATTATTATTATTATTATTATTATTATTATTATTATTATAAAAAGTAATATATTCTCGGATGCAATGCACACACGATGAGTTAGCTGAAAATTTGAAGTTCGTTAGTGAAAAAAATAAAAGTTGTAATATATAACCTTATAAAAGATAATTAGTGCAATTAATGTTCCATTCTTCAATGTTATAAAAGGGACAAAACTTTGTAGTTTACCATAACTAAAAGAGTAAATTAAATAGATGGTCTTTGCGTTATGTTTAAATTGCGATTTTGGTCTTTAGATTTGTAAAACTACAAGGTTAGTCTCAAGGTATGTATAAACGTAACAGGTTTGATTCCTGAGTTGGATGGATAGTTAGCTTTTTTTGTTAATTTTTTGAAATGATTAAAATACCCCTTAATTTAACAATAAAAAACCATATACAAATAAAAATAAAAAGAATAAAGAAATATATTACTAGAGACCACCCACTCCACGTCACCGGTGGCTTCCCACCGTCCGCCTCCTACCGCCAGTCACCCTCTCCCTCTAAGCCATCAGATTATGACCTTCAACACCGCCACCTCCCACCGTCTACCAGCACTCTGATCACCGCTAGCACTACCATCAACCTCACCACCACAACCCCCACACGTTATTTTCTTCACAACCATTGCCTACCACCATCATCATGTCGTCTTCTTCACAACCATCACCCCACCAAAATCATAACCTAACCCAAAACAAGCTACACCTACCATATCTGAAACAACATTTCATTAAAAACTATATCTGGTCACAAAAACATCAATGATGGTTGAAGGACGTGGTTGAGTGACGATGGTTGCAGAGAAAGGAGGAGTATTGGATGATGATTGGCGGTCATGGTTGATCAACACATAGATAGGGGTGTAAACGAGCCAATCCGGATCGCAAGCTACTCGAGATCGGCTCGAAAAAAGCTCGGACCGAGTCGAGCTTAAACAAGCTCGAGCTCGCATCATGGCTCGTTTACTATACGAGCGCGAGCCCAAGCTTCAGACACCGAGCTTGAGCCGGCTCGAGAGCTTAACGAGCTTTTTCTTTTATATAATTTATTATTTACATCTTAAATATATATAAATATATATATCTACATAAATCATATAAGTATTATATTATTATGATAAAAATAGTTAATATATATTATGTTATATATATAAAGTTTGGTTATTGAAAATATAAAAGTAATAAAAAAATAAATTTTAAAATTTAACAATAAACGAGCCGAGCCTAAACCGAGCTCGAGCCTAAACCGAGCTCGAGCCTTATAATTTTTTATGAGCTGAGCTCAAGCTTTAGAAATAAAAGTATAAATGAGCAGAACTTGAGCTCGAGTTTTCTAAAACTAAAACGAGCCGAGCTTGAGCCTAAGCGAGCTCGGGCACGACAAGACTCATTTACACCCTACACATAGAGCAAGAGATGGGTGGCGATGGCGGTTGAAGTGGTTCTGGTGGCGGTTCTGGTGGCGGTCGATGGTTTATCATCGAGGGGGGGGAGAGAAAGAGAGAGAGAGATGTTTATCATCAAGGTGTGTAACACCCGATTATTTTTTTAACAAAAAGAAGAAAGTGAAGAAAAAGAAAGAAAAGATATTTTACCCAAGTTGAGGGGTAAAAAGTGTCAAAAGGACAAAGAGAATAAAAAATGGGTGCATAAAGGAGATATGGCAGCCCATAATCTCCTGCACACTTCATTTCATTCGATTCTAGAGAGAGAAAGAGCAGAATTCAGGTTTTTGAAGGAAGAACAAGAAGAAGTCGAATTCGAGGTAAGAAATTCATGGTTTTTAAGTGTTCTTAACTGATCTTGCCTCGGTTGTATGCTTATGTGTGTAGTGTGTGTTCGGGTGTGTGTTTTTAGTGGGTTCTAGGCGGTTGAACTCAATTGCAAACGAGTTTGGGAGAAGCCATACTCAAGAGCTGCAAAGGGGAGTTCTAAGACCCCTATTTTACACGTATTTGAATGATTTTGGGGCTGGAACACATCTACAAACTATTTTCAGGTATTTGGGTGAAAAATCCATTCATGTATGTATGTGTGAGTGTATGATTCGTTTGGGGCTGTTATGAACATAAAGTTTTTAAGGCAAACTATGAATTTTCAGCATGAGGTTCGACTAGGTACTGTTACCGTATGTTTTTAGATGTTTTCCTACGATGTGAATGATGTTTAAGTTTATTCTAAGTGTGTAGAATGGTAGATATGTGCTAAGGATGGGTTAAGATGATGATTGAGATCTGAAAATAGCACAGGTTAAGTTGCAGGTCCATTTACTCAGCCGCAATAACTAATGCGGACAGATAATGAAATGCGGCTAAGGCATTTACTCAGCCGCATTAACTAATGCGGAAAGATAATGAAATGCGGGTAAGGCATTTACTCAGCTGCATTAACTAATACGGACAGATAATGAAATGCGGCTAAGGCATTTACTCAGCCGCATTAACTAATGCGGACAGATAATGAAATGCGGCTAAGGCCTTTACTCAGCCCCATTAACTAATGCGGACAGATAATAAAATGCGGCTAAGGCACTTACTCAGCCGCATTAACTAATGCGGACAGATAATGAAATGCGGCTAAGGCATTTACTCAGCCGCATTAACTAATGCGAACAGATAATGAAATGCGGCTAAGGCATTTACTCAGCCGCATTAACTAATGCGGACAGATAAAGAAATGCGGTTAAGGCATTTACTCAGCCGCATTAACTAATGCGGACAGAAAAAGGAAATGTGGATAAACACTTGGAATAAATTCTGACTTTAGGAAAATGAGCAATGTAGGCTTTGACCTAGGAGGTTCCTGGGGGTTATGTAAGTTGACTTTTGAGGTCATAGATGGTATGATGGGCATGTAATGATGTGTGCTTGATGGTTATGCATGGTGTATGTTATGTATGTATGATGCCTTGCATGATGATGCATGAATGATATGTGTTTGTTCCTTATGATAATGTATGTTTATCTTTCCCATGACTTTACACACGTAAAGTGATAATGAATGAACGAAGTATTATGTAACGTAAAGTGAAAGATAATGAAAGAGGAACATGATGATGAATGCATGCATTAACGAATGAATGAAAGAGGAACATGATGATGAATGCATGCATTAATGAACGAATGAAAGAAGTCTTGCAAGCATTGGATATCAGGGTCCTTCTTTGTGATCGACCAAACGTGTAGTGCCTCTACCGCTTACCTCTAGTACTGTGGCATACTCTCAGCTGTTCATTTATTGGCTTCGGCCCAGTAGCTAAAATTGTTCGGGGTGTAGCATATGGTATTGGTACGAGAGATATCCGATGTGCAAGTAAAGTCATAACGAACGAATGAATGAATGAACGAAAGAGATAATAAAGATATTATCTATGTGTACGTATGATGTATGATCGTGTAAAAGAAAAGAATGGTTTTTAATGAAAACAAAGTATGTTTATTATAAAACTAGAACTCACTCAGCAACGCTGACTTTTTATGTGTTTCCAGTTGGCAGGTAGTGTTGCTGAGGATGGCATGAGGCGGCTACTCAGCTCTTTTGGGATGACATTCCTTTGTTAATATTTGTGTAATGTATTATATTGCATGTATTATTAAAACAAAATGGTGTCTGTAGAGGATTCGGATAAACAGGATTACCTAAGGAATCCTCTTACTACTAAGGGTCACTGTTTTTGACTATTTTGTAATTGATTAACGATCTATTACTTTGCAAAAGCTTTTATGATGAAATGAGATGCCACTTTTGAATGTTTCCGCTGCAATGTTTATTTAAAACATCTGTAAATGTATGTTTTATGTGCGATGGTTGACTAGCTGTAAGCGTCCCGGGAACGGGGCCTTACAAGGTGGGGGGGAGGGAGAGGTAGAGAGAGAGAGATAGATGATTTTAGTGGTGGTGTTCCGCCGTTAGTAATGGTGGTGGTCGACTAGCATGGAAGATGGTGGAAGTTGTAGAATAAAGGTATTTTTGCTTTTTAGAAAAGATAGCATATGCCATCTATTTTCATTGTTCAACTCTTTAACAACACGAACATTGTTCAACCTGAATCGCCCCATCTAGTTTCGTTCAAGTAAGGGATTCTAGCCAATTGAAATGATCTTCTGATCAGTTATCTAGGATCAAATCTTTTACGTTTATATATATTTTATGAC
Source organism: Flaveria linearis (assembly GCA_024085815.1). Classification (NCBI taxonomy): domain Eukaryota; kingdom Viridiplantae; phylum Streptophyta; class Magnoliopsida; order Asterales; family Asteraceae; genus Flaveria; species Flaveria linearis. Next base: position 27,917,340 of record CM044017.1, on the reverse strand, counting down.
TGATCTTATAGTTTTTCAAACTTGAGTATCAAAATCGTATTTTAAACATAACACAGGAATCAGACCATCCGTGTAATTTACTCTAACTACAAAATAAAAATAAAACCTTGATATAATAATGAATCCCAAAATTCAACGATGATGATATTTTTACAACTTAATAACTCGTCAACTAAACAAGCTGAGCCATGGAGCCGAAAAGAGGTATGGATCTGCTGTACCCAGTTATGAGGTAGACCGAACAGAAGCTCTTGACTACAGCCTTAATCAACTACTCATATTAAGCCACGTAGACGATGAGTAGTAACTTTGTTACCATCTACGATTTAGTCACCGGAGTTGTTGAATAGGATATTTGGTTGTTGACAGGCTTTTGTTGCTACTTTACCGGTTGCAGCCGGTTGATCCTCCCCGACATTTCAAGTGTGTGTCGGTCATAAGTTTTTTATTTCTTATGTCACATCTTAATTATTATGTCATTGATGGAGTTGGTAACTAAAAAAAATCAGTATAATATAATTAATAATTGTTTCTGTACCTAGTGGCGGAGCTTGAAAATCCTTATACGGGAGGCGGGGGCGAAACTAATTTTTTTTAAGAGGGGGCGAACTCGATATTTATATAAAAATTTACACTATCGGGTCAAAAATTTATACTAACGGACTAAAATTTCACACTACCGATGAAAAAATAGGGGGGGCGGCGGCTCCCCCGGTCCTCACTATCCTCCGCTATTGTACGTTTGGCCGAACCTAACATGCATTTAATATCGGGACTAACAAATGGGTCATTTGATCAAATAATTAAGTGTAACATGATACCCAAATTCCATCTAAGGCTAAGAGGAATCGATTTTATAGGAAACTAGGATCATCATTTCCTCCAATAGAATTCTCTTTTAGTAATAGCTATCATACAAGCAACGACGGATTTATAAAATTTTATTACGAGAGCAAAAATGAGTCGGTTCATAAACGGGTCGGGTAAAGTAAAACACCATATTATAATAAAATAACATAAACTGATTTTTGTTAGTTAGACAATTATAATTCATTAAATATGACAAGAAAATATAAATTTTCAAAGAACTTTATCAAATAAGTACAAAAATTAAACATTAATTGTAAAACAAAAATAATTAATTAATAATAATAATAATAATATATAAATATATAGCAGTCGGTGCATAACTAGTTTTCACTAAACATAACTTTAACAAAACAAATTGTGAGAAATCCTAATATTTGGTTTAGTTATTAAACAAATTTGAAACTTGTGAGTGCCCCTTGAAAATTGTGTGCACCCTCTCCGGATTAAAACAATGGAACAATATGCCTTTATAATCAAATTTTAAAGAATATATTGAAACTTTGTAGTAAGCTTGAGATGGCCCCTTTCCAAGCTTTGTATGGAAAAAAATATAGAACTCTCGTATGTTGGATAGAGATAGGTAAAAGCCAAATTATGGGTCCTGAATTAGTTTAAAACAACCAACAAGATAATCTAGATAAGAGAATGATTAAAAGTCGCCCAAGAGTAGAAGAAAAGTCATACATATATAAAAAGGTCATTGGAGTTTAACGTGTGAGATAACGTCTTGTTAAAAGTATCTCTCTGTAAAAAAAAGTCATCCGATTCAAATTACGAGAAAAACAGTATTTAAGATAGGACCTTTTTAAATAGTATCTCAAGTTATACTAGTGGCTTATCGTCTAAAGTTAACTGATAAATTAAGCTGAATTCATGATATGTTTCACGTATCACATTTATGGAAGTATTTGTCAAATAAATCTTTTAGATGCCCCTTAAGGATATTCAAACTGAAAAGCTAACATTCATTAAGAAACTAGTTCATGTATTGGACAAAAAAATCAAAAGGGATATGTAAGCAAATAAAATGAAAAATCATCCATATCTCTTGCAATAACAAATAAGAACTAAATTCTCTAATATGAGAAGGATGCATCACCACACAATTTTATTTCAAGAAAAAATAAAAAAATGAAATTTAAATGTTGCGAACCGTATCATCAAGGCCTTAAGCCTGTAACTTAATGGCTAAGGTAAACGCGTGGAGTTGACCCATGTGAAGTGTCACACCCAACCACGGGCCTAGGCGCGATGATTGATATCAATCAAAAGCATCAGATAACTGCTACAAATACGTCCACTGCTACATGTTCGCTCCCGGTTACAATTACAAGTCTTAAAAGGAAATAAAGTAATAAACAACAACCCCATCGAATTTTATATGTAAACAAAATAATATAAACTAAAGTCTTCATGTTTTGACTGGAGTTGGTCTTTTCAATGCACGTGCTTACATGCCTCAATCTTGATGATTACTGGAAAAATACATACTCAAAATATGTTAACATATTGTCAGTGAGAACATGAGTTTTAAACACAACAAATTGAAATAAATATAGTGTAACATTAACCAAGTTCACAATTATACGCGTGCCCATGACCAGTAGACATCAAATAATAATATCCCTACTTATGTTTGCTAAACATAAGTTACCAAATGATGCAAATATATGGTACAAGATAAACCATTTATCATTCAGTGAAACTTTAGCCTAATAATTATAAAAAAAATATTTAGGAGTATATCTTATCCTTCCCCAAAAATAAGTTAAAGTAAATAGTTCAAAACCGGGTCATATGATCTCAAACTAATTACTATTCGATAACCTAATGTATTTCTTGAACATTTAAGGTCCTATATCAAATTATCGGGTCATTAAATAAATCATTTTAAAATGTTTCTAAATGCGTAGGCGTCCTATGATATGGTCAGGATTAAAGTCTTAAATTTTTTTAGTTATTTTACTAAAATAGGTTACTATTTACACAAATTTTCCTTATCTGGCAATATTATGGTTTGTGTCTTAGGTACTTATCTTTAGTATTTGTCTTATTATTCAAATTATAATATACCGAGTTATTGTTTTCTTAATTTGTTATACATCCAATCGGTTGAGCCGAAAAACTCGTTTCTTGTGGTCAAATTTCCTAATATATCTATTTAGGGCTTTTAACTAAAGAAAAGAATATATTAACTAATATTTTAGTTTAAGCTAGTGGAATTATATTTATTAAATAAACTCATTTTGTTTTTTATTTATTAAATCCTATTTTTTATTTTATAAAGAAATCTATACTAATAAATGATTACACTGGGTGACACATGTCACCGTTATATTAGTTCTATCATTTATTTTACTGACTAAATCATTTATCAATTTTTAAAAAGTCAAAATAACTAAATTTTAAGCTCTCTCCCCCCCCCCTCTCTCTAATTTTAAACATTTCATATGTTTTTCACCAACTCATGCAAGTTGGTGAGTCTTCAAAGATGACAACGGAAACGTAATTCAACTTTTGTCAAAAGTACGTCGGAGAAGACATGCCTTCTCTGTTTTCGGAAGAAATAAGTCTTTGGCTTCGGAAGACTTTGTCTTTGAAGCTTCACAAGACGTCATCTTTGGATTCAGAATAATGGGTCTTTTGGCTTCGAAAGATTTGATATTTAGCATAATTCACCGAGTTATATCAAATCTTCCGAATTACTTTCCTAGTACTTCACATGTGCATGCTAAGAGCTCTTTGAGTTGTTCTTTGATTGCATCAGTCTCTAAGTGTAATCCTTACAAACTCCCCCTAGGCTGATGCTACCAAAACTGAAGAGACCTTTGAGTCATGATCTTCATTTGTTGACAGTCCCATTAGAATCAAGACCATTCCTTTCATCATCAGTTGGTCAGGATTCCTCAGGCTCTCAAAGTATCTCCTCATGTCATAGAGGTCATGCAGAAGGAGATCAAGAATATTTTGCTAGAAGTACATGTCTTGACCTCCTAGATCTCTAGTGATATACCATTTGTCTGGGTTAGTAGCAAACACACCCATGACAAGATGGGTCTCTCAGCAGTAAGAGGCTCTACTATGAGTGGACTTTATTAAGCAGCCTCTTCTTGAGCACCCTCAGGATGTTTTGACCCATCCTGAGGTGCAGAGGTGGATGCCTTGGACTTTTTATTATTCTTCTTTGTCCTTTATAATGGCCATCCTTTTCCTCTTTCTATATTATAACTGAGAATACTGACATACATCTTTCTGAACCATCCCATGGACTATGTAGGATAGGTCCTTAGGAATTTGGTCCCAACCTCCATACTTATTGGACAGAGAATGAATGATCATATAGAGGAGGTACTTCTATTAGAATGAGACCTTACCCTTTTTGAAAGTTCTTACTGTGTAGTCCCTTTCATAGCCCATCTATCGAAATAAGTTTGGGGAAGGACAATTCTCCTTTTTCATCATTCAGCCTCAGACGAGAGTTGATGGAGCTGAAGTGATGAAAATTGTCTTCCCCTGCATTGTGGAAGACAACGCCTTCTCATAATCTAAGATGGCCTCTTGGCAGGTCCTTCAGAACTCCAAAAGTTGATCTTTATAAAGGGAGGGTCGATAGTGAGTGCAGTGAGGTAGTTTGATTGAGATAAGAAGCGACAAATATCTGAGAAACTAGGATCTTTCTCAGATGATAACAGAGCAACTTGGTTGTGTTGCCTATGTAATCTGCATGGTAAAACCAAATTGGTTTCTGGATCAGGGTTGTCTATTTTGAGTAGCTTAGAGGTGAAGGAAGGTAATAACAAAGGGTTTTATGAGTGAATTTAGGTTAAGGCCTTTTACAGACGAAGGAGAAGTTAAAAGAGGGGAAACCGTTAAAGGTATATTTGTATGGATTGGATTTGAGACAAAGTTAATGCAAAATGATAAACTTTGAAATCCGGATGCCGGTCCCACCTCTGAAAAAGTGCCCGAAAAGGTAGTTTTCTTGGAAGTCTAAAATCTTTCGAAGGTAATTTGTATTCAAAAGTTTTAAGAAAACTTCCGAAGCCAATTTGACTTTGAAAGATATTCCTTAGCTTGATAAAAATTTGCTTCGGAAGAAAAATACTTAGTGTTTTTGCTTCCGAGATAAATTTGGTTTTGGAAGATATTAAACTTTAGAGCTTTTATTCAAGGGAGAATAAAGCTTCCTAGACTTAATTGCTTTTGAAATAAAATTGTCCTTTAAAACATATAAGTACTTAGAATCATATTTATGCTTTGGAAGATATATCAGAATTTCTTCTGAAGGTAAATGTCTTAGAAGTAGTTATTAGATCTGAAGACATAATGCTTTTCCGAAGTCAACTTAATGTCTTCCGAGAGAAAATATATCTTAAAGTAGTTATTAGTGCTCTTGATTTGTTGATTTGTTGGGTTTTAATAGGGTTTTAGATGAAATCATTGTCTCATTCATTTCAGATCAGTAGAGTGTGTTTTTACCTTGAAAACCATTTGCAAAATACTTGGTTAAAGCATAGGAAGCTATCCCAAGCATCCAATCACCAATTAATAGTGATCTGGGTGATTTTAGATTGATTTTCTGTTTGAACATCATTTCTGTTGCTTCAAGCGAAACTAGGTATTCATCCAATGAATCTAGCTTTGATTCCAACAAAACTACCATTTTCTATGATTTACTGACTTTTCTGTGGATTCTAGCAAAACTACATATTTTGAACGAAAGTTCACCTTACCTCACCAAGTAAACAAGCGAAAGTGCTGACGAAATTGTCCTAGAACAAGAATTCTAGTAGTTTTAGCGAAATAGTGAGTGAAACTAGAAGCTTTATAGCATTTTTCAAGCGAAACTGCTGCCCATTTGCCGAGCGAAACTACGGGCGAAATTGCCAGCGAATTTACCAGCGAATCTACTGAAGTTTAGTGAATTTATACCTTATTTGGAAAATGACTTCAACCGAAATTTCCATTTCTGATTTGGAGAGTGTTGTACCAAATAGGCCACCGAGGCTTATAAACGGAGACAATTTTGAAGATCGGAAGTCATACTTGAAGGCCTTTTTCTTTTATACCGGATCACAATCAATGGGAATCTATAATGAAAGGTCCACACACTCCAACGGTGACTGTCGGTGAACAGACCAGGATGAACACTGACTCATCAACCTTTTCTGAAAGAGATATTAAGTTAATGTAATCAGAAAGCTTTGGGGGCTTTGACCTTATGCTTATCACAAGACATATACGATCGTTTTGCTAAGCACAAAAGTACAAAGTCTTTGTATGATGCCTTATGTGAATTCTATGATGGAAATGAAGATCTAAAGAAGGACAAGAAAGCCCAAGCTGAAAGAGTTTAATTCAATTTTTTGGACATAAGAATGAAAACCTTACTGATGTTACTAATCAATTTTGCCAGTCTCGAGCACTCTAAATAAATATGATGAGCAGTTGGGTAATCATGAGCAGGTGACCAAGCTCTTAGACTCTCTTTCACCCCAATGGAGCTTACAAGTAAGGATGCTTAAGCAGGAGAGAAACTTTGCTGATTACACGCTCATGGATGTAATCAACAAACTGAAATCTTTCGACTTGGATTTGAAGAGAAAGGAATACAATCAATCCTTGGTGCTAGCCACAGTATATCCACAAAATGCTGCATTGATCTCATCCGCTGCAAACTCGACTATGTATGGTGGAGCTTATGGTGGATCTACAGGAATCGGTATGTCAGACAAGGGAAGTGGTGGATCCACAAGTGTCGGTTCAAGCTCAAAGACATCTATCACCCCTCAAATTCCGTCTTATACCATGGCACTGTTTGGAATGTTTGTCCACAGTTATGAAGCCTTAGTTGTTGGGGAGCTCATGGGTAAGGGGATGATGGTAGAGGACATGTATTAGGTGGATCCAGATGATTTTGAGGAAACTGATATTCAATGGCAAATGGCAATGCTCACACTGCGTGCAAGGAGATTTATGGAGCGAACTGGAAGATAAAACTTTAGTGATCATAACCAAAATTCTAAGCTTGGTTTTGATAAGTCAAAGTTAAGATGTTTCAATTGCAAACAGTTGGGGCATTTTAAAAGAGAATGTTCATCTCCAATCGTCACTGAACCAGGAACGTCTGGAACTTCAAAAATTATCCTGATTACTGAAAAGGAAGAAGCCAAGCAAAAGAAAGAAACAACCTTAATTTCTAATGTCGACTGGAGTGCAGAGATTATAGAAACAGAGGAGGAAATCAATCATGCGTTAATAGCTGAAGTAGTGAAAAGAGATGAGGAGTTAGTGGAAGAGTTTGATCCTTTCAGAGAATTTAAGAATGAGGGCATGGAAGAAGCCTGTGATGGGAGTGCTAAGAAACAGGGTCATGATAAAGAAATTGAGGTTGAGAAGGTCATAGAAAAGAAGGTTGATGAAGATGATAAGTGTGAAAATCAAGAACAGGTCGACAAAAAGGAGGTTAAGCCGGAGGTAAATGAAGAGAGGAAGGAAGAAGTAAGTTAAGATCAGAGAGCAAGCAAGGAAGTAGAGAAGCAGGAGGAAGAAGAAAGGAAGAAGAATACCCCAGTCTGTCAATGCGAAAAGGCCCTAGCTGCCGAGAAAGTGATTATAGGTCTTCCTTATGAGGTAGTTCAAGACATGTGTTCTTCTCCATGCAAAATTATATTATTTGGAGTTTATAATGCTAATAGATGTTATTAGAAAATGAAAAGGAGCTAAAACAAATTAATAAGGAACTTAAAATAAATGAGTCTAAATATTTTATCAAATTAAATAAAGCTTTAAAAGAAAATGAGCATTTAAAGAGAAATCTTTTGGAAAGAAATATCGAAATAAAGTCATTAACTGAACATGTAGCTCTTGCTGAGTTTGAAACAAGCAAATTAAAAACAAGCTTGAAAAATGGACAATATCTGGGATGAAACATGAGGATCTTTGCAAGAAGCAATGGGGGCTAGAATTAAGACAGGGTTAGGATGTGATGAAACCACTCATGTTTATCCTCCTCCAAGTACTTATTGTTATTCACCTATGCCTATACCTCATCCAACAAATAAATTGATTCAGAATGATACTAACAGTTTGTATGCAGGTCTAGAAGGAGTGAATCATAAGGAGATTCGAGAGGATTATGGTTACGGTAGCAGTAGTGGTTTGGGCAGCTCTAGACATAGCTTTTGTGAGTCCAAAAAATCTTTGAAAGACACTAGCTTATGTAGTTTTGTATCCCAGCAGTCAGTTTCAGACAATGGCTTATGTAGTTCTAGTTCTAGTTCTAGTTCATCTTATTCATCTTCAAATGTTTCTAGCTCATTTACAAATGTTATCAATGCTTGTGTTAATGAAAATGATGCATGTTCAAATGAAGCTTCAGTCAGACTTACAGACTTGAATTGTTTTGAAAAGTTTCTCTCTCATCCTATCCCATCTTTTATCCTAATTCGGATTTCTAAACCGAAAGAAACAGTAACATCTTTCTCAGAGATTAAAATCATTAATGTAAATAAATTAGAATCTGCCAAAATTAAGGTCTCAAAAGAAATTTTAAAAGAATCATATGATACGTGCAGCAATCCTGATTCACATGTGACTGATTCTGAGGAAGATAGTGAAGTTGATCACACTCCTGTTCAAAAATGCAAAAAGAAGGTTTTGAAATCCCATTGCTTTAAATGTGGGATCGATGATCATGTAATTAAAAATTGTCCAAACTATGTTGATAAAAATGTACATAATCGTTCCTTGGGAAGTAGATTAAATAACTTTGTAAATAATTTCTTTTGTAAAAATCCTTATGCTTCAAAACCCAAATTTGTCAAATCTTGGGTTCCTATTTCTAAAGCCTAATGATCATTGTGTTCTAATTAGGATCATTCAAGAAAAGCTATCAATAGCTTATGGCATGTTGATAGCGGATGTTCTAGGCATATGACCGGGTTGAAGGACCTTCTCACCAACTATAGGATAATAAATAGAGGATATGTTGCATTTGCTGGAGACAAGAAAGGTGGAAAGATGATTGGTCAAGGAAAAGTCTCGAATGGTTCATTGACTCTGGAGAAAGTGAACTATGTTCCAGAACTTGCATTCAACTTGTTGAGTGTATCACAGATATGTAATAAAGACATTCCAGTATTGTTCATGTCAAATGAATGCTTGTTCCTGAAACCTGAGTTCACTATTTTAGAGGATTTAATAATCATGTGAGCTTCAAGAAGGAATAATACATACCTGCTGGATATAGGATCAACAGAATCCAACTCGACTGTGACATGTCTCCTATCAAAGGCTTCATCATTTGAATTCTTCTTGTGACACAGACGTTTTGGACATGTTAATTTTAAAATTATAAATAAGTTGGTTAAAAACAATCTTGTAAGGGGACTACCACTTAAGGATTTTTCAGTGGTAGAAAAATGTATGGGTTGTGCTCAAGGAAAGCAGCATAAAAGGCCACACAAACTTAAGCTTGAAAATACAATTTCACATCCCCTTGAATTGTTACATACTGATTTATTTGGTCCTATTAGTGTTAAATCTATCGCTAAGAAATCTTATTATTTGGTTGTTACAGATGGTTTTTCAAGATACTCTTGGGTGAGATTTCTTTCAAATAAAGGTGACATCATAGAAGAGTTGCAAAAGCTGATCCTGTCAATTAAAACCATCATCAAATGAAAGGTTATGGCCATCAGAAGTGACAATGGAACCAAATTCAGAAACCACATCTTTGACGTATTCTGTGCAAGCAAGGGAATTATCAAACAGTTTAGTGCGGCCAGGACACCTCAACAAAACGGTGTTGCTGAAAGAAAGAATCAGAAGCTTATTGAAGTAGCAAGAACTATGCTTATTGAGTCAAAGCTTTTAATTTTTTTTAGGCGGAAGCAGTCAATTGTGCATCTTAGGTACTTAACATGGTGCTTATCGTAAAAGATAAAATGAAGACTCCTTATGAGCTTCTTTATAAATGGAAACCCTTGATTGACTTCTTTCGTCCATTTGGTTGTTCTTGTACCTTGCTGAATACGCAAGCTCAGAAGTCAAAATTTGGTGTTGTTTCTGACGAATGTTTCTTTGTTGGCTACTCTTCCTCATAAAAGGCGTATCATGTGTACAATAAATGGACGCGCATTATGCAGGAATCCTTCTATGTTGATCGGAAAGAGTCAAATTCACCAAACATGGGGTCGGACCCAGAATGGTTTTATGACTCTAACACTGTCTTCAAATCTTTCAATCTTCCAATCTTTGATGATGATGTTGTTTCTCATATTAGTGTGCAAATTATTCCTCCACCAGAACCACAACAACAACCACAACCACCACCATAACCCGAACCTCACCCACAACCACCAATTGACCCTCCACCTCCATTTGATATCCCACCCACACCTCCACCACAACCAATTCCGTAATCACACTCATCTTCCCATTCACAACCATCCCAAAGTGAATCTTCATCTCATTCAAACCCATTAACCCTTAACACCAATTTCAAAACCCTAAAAGACCACCCACATGACTATATTATTGGTTCTATTTCTAATGGTGTGAGGACATGGAGTCAATCTGGATTGATAAATGAATGTCTCTATGCATGTTTCTTATCTCAAATTGTACCAAAAAATGTCACAGCAGCACTTCAGGTCTCAAGTTAGGTCGAATCTATGCGAATGGAGCTTCAGCAATTCAGGAAACTGAAGGTTTGGCATCTAGTCGATCTTCCTCCAAATAAGTTTCCCATCGGGACCAAATGGGTCTTCCGGAACAAACCAGATGATCGAGGAGTTGTTATCAGGAACAAATCTAGGCTGGTTGTTCAAGGATTTGCTCAAGAGGAGGGAATTGATTACACTGAAGTGATTGCACCGGTTGCTCACATTGAAGCTATCAGAATCTTTCTTGCTCACGCCGATCACAAGAACTTTAAAGTCTTTCAAATGGACGTGAAGTGTGTATTTTTATATGGGAACATTGATGAGGAGATATATGTCTGTCAGCCTCCAAGTTTAGAGGATCCAGATTTCTTAGATAAAATGTATAAGCTTGATAAATCCTCATATGGATTACATCAAGCTCCTCGCATATGGTATAAAACCTTGACACAATATCTACTCAGCAAAGGGTTCTCTCGTTAATCCATTGTGACAAATCAAATAAACATAAACATAATCCATGTGACAAATCAAACAAACCTAAACATTACAAACATACGCAGTATGTCCCACTGAGAGTAGGGTCTGTAAGGGGTAGGTGGTGGCCAGTCTTCCCTCTATCTTAGGAGACAGGGAGACCGCTTCCAAAGAGACCCCAGCTCGACAATGATAACAACCAAATTATAGTGCATAAATCACATAAGCATACATCACAATAGAGTTTTATATATGCATATGCATGTCTATAAACAAAATAGCCAGATTATATTACATACATCACATACATCATATAAGCTAGCATACTCATAACAATCAGGATAATAATGCATACCTCACATAAGCAATTAAGAATACGTCACAAAAGCAAACATAATATCATTGAAACAAGTTTGAGGCCGATAAATTTTACTACTTAGATATTAGGCAAGGAATAAGGCAGATAAGTTTTACTATGATTTTAACAATACTAATAGGGCATTTAGCACTAAGACTTTACCTGCATTGGACAAATAACATTACCTTACACACCATGTGCGGACTATTGCATCCAGGCCCACTAGTAGTCCCTAACTTTAATTCTACACCTCCACTCACTCCTATCCTCGACCATGTGCTCGAACAAATAAACCTAAACATTATTAAACCTAAACATAATCCATGTGACAAATTAAACAAACATAAACAAACCTAATCAAAATCAAACATAAACATAATCCATTATGACAAATCAAACAAACCTAAACATTATCAAACCTAAACATAATCCATGTGACAAATGAAACAAACTTAAACATTATCAAACCTATACATAATCCATATGACAAATCAAACAAACATAAACAAACCTAAACATAATCCAGGTGACAAATCAATTAAACATAAACAAACCTAAACATAATCCATGTGACAAATCAATCAAACATAAACAAACCTACACATAAAACAAACCTAAACAAGGATTATGGAACTTTACCTAACCGTGAGGCTGGCGGGAGGAGGCCGACGGTGGTGAGCAGTGAGGTCGTAGGGGGCGGCGGACGGCGGGCAGTGGGAGCGGTGGTGATGGTGATGTCCGATGGTGAGCAGTGAGGTCGCAGGGAGGGTGGCGGGGAAGCGGGAGCGGATATGGCGATGGAGGAGGCCAGCAGTGAGCAGGAGGTCGCAGGGGGCTGTCGGTGGTGTAGGAGGTCGGCGATAGGGGGAGGTGGCGATGGAGGAGGCCGGCGGTGAGCAAGAGGTCGTAGGGGGTGGTCAATGGTGTAGGAGGCGATGGGGGGAAGGGCGATGGATGAGGGCGGCGGTGTGCAGGAGGTCGCAGGGGGCGGTCGATAGTGTAGGAGCCGATGGGGGAGGCAGATGGAATGGAGGGTGCTGTTAGGTTTTCTTCATAATGAAGAGGTTTGAAGATGTTAGAATAGGTGGGTAGGGTCTTCTCCAAGAAGAGGACAAGAAGACATTTTTAATGAAATACCTTCCAAAAAAACAGTCTGCAACCTAAAATGTTTGCCCCTCCTCTTCTTGGTTAAGACAAAAGATCCCAAGAAGCTCTTTTCTGAAAAAACAAACAGCACCTTAGAAGAGCTTTGAAGTACAATGAAGAAGTATTCCGAAGACAAAGCTGCTCTTCCAAAGACAAGTTGAAGATCTTCCGAAGCTTAAGTATGAAGAACTTTTAAAGGTAAAACTCAATCTTTCAAGCCAAGTAGTTTTCCTTCTAAAGTATATAAAGAACTTCCGAAGAAAGAACTAAGTCTTATGAGACTAAGAAGTTCTTCTTCCATAGTATTCACACTTAGAAGATCCAAGGCAAAGTCTTCCAAAGAAGAAAGTCATAAAGCCTTGCAGAAGACTCGAAGAAGTTGATTCTTTCGAAGTATAAATGGCCTCAGAATAACTTATTCTTCCGAAGCCATTTACCTTTGGAAGAACCAACTATGAACCAGTGGATATAAGTATGGGTTGTCTAAACATACTTTAATCCATTATTCACCTTTTTTAATTAGTACAGTTGCCACTTTTAGTTGGTGACAAAAGGTAAGTCATGGATATGTCATGACTACCTAATCTAAGATAGTATTTTATCTTAGATGCTTTACTCCTAGTAATGTAGTATTTGTCTAGTTGTAGATTCCAGCTGGTCATCCAAGTATAACCGACTATAGATAGTAGTATATATAGGTTCTCATTCTAATTCATCATACCATGCTTGTAAGATTCTTGTAACACTGAGTTGAGAAGTAATATATACAAGTACCTTGAAAATTATTCTTGTGTCAATTAACTTATTATATTATTTGTCAACTTAGTTAGAGATTCTGCTTTATCAACCGAGTAAGATCAAGTGAGTTTGTAAGATAAGCCTGTGTTGTGAGACCAACACCGATCCTGCATATAATAATTTGACTACTCGCATAGTTAGACATTAGTGATATATATATATACATATATATACATATATATATACATACACACACACATACATATATATATACATTTCTAACATTATATATTCTTAATTTCTATATTTAATATATTTCTAACATGTTGTATACCCACACTTTTAGTTACGTCAATATTTATATCTATAATCGCATAACAATGCACGTCATACTCTATTAATAGCATTATAATATATTTATACTCATTTCATCCCACATATATATTATTGTCATATGAACACGCTCAATTATATACTTTCATATCCAAGTTCAATATACATATATTTATATACTTGTATCATTTTACATATCCACGTTCAATATACATATATATATACATATATATACATATACATATATATATACATATATATGCACACAAACATATATATACATATCTATATATACATATATATATACATATCTATATATACATGTATATGTATGTACATATATACATATATGTATATATGTATGTATATGTATGCATATATATACATATATGTACATATATATATTTATATAAATATATATATACATATATATATTTATATAATATATATATACATACATATATATGTATATGTATATATATGTATATATAGATATATGTATATATAGATATGTATGTATATATATATATGTATATATAGATATGCATGTATATATATGTGTGTCTATATATGTAAATATATATATATATCTGTGTGTGTGTGTGTATATATATATATATATGTATGTATGTATACATACACACACAGATATATATATATATACATATATATATATATATATATATATATCTATATATACATATCTATATATATATGTATATGTATATGTATATATGTATATATATACATATCTATATATCTATATATCTGTATATATATACATATCTATACATGTATATATATATCTACATAACTATATATATATATATATGTATGTATACATATCTATATATATGTATATGTATATGTACGTATCCATATATATGTATATATATGTATGTGTGTGTATATATATATGTGTGTGTGTGTGTATATATATACATACATATATATACATATATATACATATATATACATATATATATACATATATATATAGGATTTGGATTAGGTAAGAACCCTCCTAAATTGTGAGAACCCATTAACCCATTTTAGCCAATCACCATTCGCCACATTAGCAATCAAGAATATCTCAAGCAAGGGTAATAATGTCATTTGACAAGTTACTTTTCTAAGCCATAATCAGTTGTCAGTGTACTTTTATACTATTTTTTCTCCATTATCAAGACTACTTTTGTACTCACTTTTTCCATCATCATTATCATCTATCTAACAATTTCATTTCTGTTGAAAATTTTAAAATCTTTCATAACTTTCCTCTTGCTACCACAAATGACATATAATCCCTCTCAAACTACTGATTTTCCTTTGGTATTATTTTTTGTGTTTTTTCTTGAAATCTTTTATGAGAGGCGACGGTGTTGACAAAGTCGACCCAAACATGCAACAATCTATGGATCAAACTTTTACAAGAACACTGATATGGTCATCAACTAAGAACACGAAGAACCTCGGATGAATCTGGGTGTTTGCTTTGATCTACAATGATATTTTTCATCGATCAACACCCCCCTATTGATTTGGTTTTTATGTTAGTTTTCGTTTTTGCAATCTAGATCCAGATTATAACAAGATGCAGATATAGACTGTTTATGATCTTAGTTTTTGATGCGGGTTTTCTCCTACACAAGTCACGACTACAACAAGTAAATAGGTTAACTTTTGGATTTTTTATTTGGGTTCTGTTGTTTAATTTTGTTTTTTTGTTAGTGTAGTTATTTATTTTTTATGGCCAACTTAAAGTGATAAAAATTGTTTATGATTTTGTAGTTAAATTTATTTATTATGATTTTGTAGTTAAATTTATTTAAGCCATTGGCTAGTGTAATCTAGTGTAATCTAATGTAATCTATCGAAATTTCATAGTTTTTCATTTTGGTATTGCAGCATGTTGCAGCATGTTGAAGCATGTTGCATCATGTTGCGCAAATGAAAATATAAACATTATTAAGTATAATATACCATTATTTTAGATGCATTTTTAATATATTATTTTTATAGTTTTTCGAATTATATTATAGTTATATTAATGTAGGTAATTTTAAATAAGCCAATGCACTAGTGTAATCAAATGTAATCTACTGAAATTTTGAAGTTTTTTGTTTTGGTGTTGCAGCATGTTACGCAAATGAAAATATAAACATTGTTGAACATAATATACCATCATTTTAGATTCATTTTTAATTTAATGTAATTGTTTTTTCATAGTTTTTTAAAATTAGACTGTATTTATATTATTATAGGTAAATTTATTTAGGTTAATGCACTACTACAATATATTGTAATCTATTGAAATTTCATATTTTTATTTTGGTGTTCTAACATTTTGCATAATTAAAATATATTTTAATGTATTTTTTAATCAGACTGTAGTTACATCACTATGTTGCACAACTGAAATATAAAACATTATTGTGCGCAGTATACCATCAATATAAATGTGTCTTTTTAGTTTTTTATCTAAATTTTATTGTATCATCTTTTGTTTAATTTTACTTCACTTCGCAGATGTAATATATTTCGCATTAATCGCAATTCAAGAGAGTTATAAAGCTGGAGATTGAGTTGCAATTCATAAATCTGTGGTTAGAGAGAAAGTAGCGACGTTCAAATGGAAAGCGGAATTCAACTAGATATTGAAAAGTTGTATGTTTTGACAGAAATGTTAATATAAAATTATGCATCACATGCATGATATATTTTGGTTGTATTATTATTTATTGTAAAGTAATCTTTGGCCCCCTGATGCAAGGCTTATTTATAGTTTTAATTTGATGTAATGTAATAATATTGTTAGTGTGATGTAATATGATATAATATTTTATTGATGTTAAATAATGTAATTAAGTAATACATAATATACTAAAAATAATCTAGTCTGATTTGTGCTTTTTTTAAAAAAAAGAACAAATGTGATTTGATGGATATTAAGTTTGTCATAGAAAAGTAGGCTATTAGAATTCTAGAACACATTAAATGATATTATGTGTCACACCCCTGCTGATAGCGGAAACACGGGGAATGCGAGCTAGACGGGATTGTCATAACACATGGTATGGATAGAGTAGCAATAATAATATGATGACAAGCGTGTCATGACAATACCCGAACACAATTGGAGACTTGTGTCGTGTATAATCAATGTTCACGACAGCATAGCCATAAACATAACATAAAATGATCACATAATCATAGATAACAACTTGCATTGTAAATTCCCATAACTCGGGAACAAGTGTACAATGTAAAAAGATTGAGCGACCAAGATGTTCCAAAGATTAATGTTTACAAATGCTTAGCTCTCCAAAATATAGCAGGGTCCACATAGCACATACGTTTAGGTCCTTAGGTCCCAATTACCGGGATTAATGGTTTTAATAAATCGGCTTAGAGGAAACACATAGAGGAACCACACAGAAGAACCACGCAGCCGAGAGCATCCAAGGTTAAAGGCATCCAACAAGTAATAAGCATTCCACAACAGCAGGATCCACATAGCACATACGTATAGGTTACAACCAAACCAGTCCTTAGGTCCCAATACCACTGAGAGATCCAACAGAAGTCCCACACAGAAGTCCCACATAGAAGTCCCACACAGTCCCATACAAAAGTATCACCAAACAATAGCATTTACAGGTGACATCACATAACAATTAGCATCAAGTAATAGCACGCAGTAGCAACTTAGCATAGAATCACATTCAACATTTTATGCCTTAGTCAATCAGATCATCCCGTAACCCAGTTTAAGCGCATTCTTAGTATACCGGTGATGCTTATATATAGGGTTCCCCGCAGCGTTCCCACCACATCCACGATATACCTAGAACGATGCCTAAACCAGCTACTTGACATCTGATTGACCTTAACATCAATGTGTCAACATCCAACAAGTAAGCAAGATGAGTTAACCATAGAGTTACAGCAGATTTCCACTAAGGAAGATGCTTGAAAATATGTTAAGTAAGCGAGCGTTCTCTTCCCCCAAGTTTGAAAATGTTTAAAAGTTATATAAGCGTAAAAAGGGGCACGAAACTCACTGAACAGATGATAAGCACGATTGATGTATGGTTTCCTGGAATAAGATGCTAGGAACCGTTAAACACCTATTGACAGTTACTGATAAGCATTAGTAATGATCATAACGCATAATATGATGTTCGATAGGTGCGGGCAGTTTCGGTTCGGTCGTGGGTAGTACACATAAGCAGTCACACACACACCTCAGGCCTTATGTAGGTCCAAGCATTTAAAGATAGCCGTCATGGCTATGACATTCGAGCAGTGACATTATTTTTGATGTTATCTCATCACACAAGGCACTCAAAAAGGGGAAAACCACACATACGCGCGTCACACACAATACACAGGAAAACTCCACACAATGACTCTATTCACACAACAAGACCCGACGCACGACTAACACTCTATTCGCACGAGTGGACCTTCAGTCGTATGAATTAGCTACTTTCGTACGATTGAACCTTCATTCGTGCGACTAAGCTTTCAATCGTACCATGCATCACCAGTCGCATGACCCAACAGCCAGTTACGCGACTCAACGTCCCCTCGCGCGAATCAGGTTCATTCGTGCGATTGGACCTTCTTTCGCATGACAGGCATCCGATCGTGCGATTCACACACAATCGCACACAGTTCACATTCGCATGACTCTGTCGCGCGACAACCCCAGTCGCCCCACTCGGTCGCGCGACACACATTCATTCGCACCCACCGACAGCCGCGCGACACAACCGCGCGACTTACCTAATCGCACAGTCACAAGTCGCACGCACACACCCAGTCGCATGCCCCCAGTCGCGCGACAACCCTATTCGCGCCGACGGGGGTCGCGACTTCAGGAAGTTGCAGGGCGGCCTTCAGCTGCCTGAACACGAGTTTTACCCAACCAGAACTTCCAGGACTCATTTCCTAACTTATCTAGGCATGATTCACCCACTGGAACACAACACACAAGCCCACACGACCTCATGTGCTCGGATGAACCCGAGCACCCGAAAACCCTAGAAACGCAGAAGTAAACGCAAGAAATGGGACGACCGAGGTCGTCTACCTGTAAGAAGCGTGTAGACTTAGCTGTAGTCGAAGTCTTGACGGTGAAAACGAGACGAAAATGGGCGATTTTGGTGCAAGATTGAGAGAGAAATGGAGATGGAGGTGAAGAGGAAGAAGAACAAATGGTTTGGAAATGGCTGGGAAAAGGGTATTTATACCCAGCCAAGTTTGGCAATTTGTCAGGTGTAGTCCCTGTACTTTGCTCCCGAGTCCCCGAACTTGCTTCCGTTGAAAACGACGTAAACACGCGCGTTATATTATATTAATTATAAGGATGTGTTTAATGGTGTTTATGACGAGGTTTATATTGCATGACATAATATTAGTGATGTCGGTTGCGATATTCGTGAGCGTTTTGAATGGTAAGGTCGCGAATAAAGTATCACGAACGTCAGAGAAACTAAACAAGTATGGTGACCTCACAAATAGTCTGTGAAGATGAAAAATGAACGCTCTAAGAATAGTTAACGAGATTTCACGTTAGATGACAAACCTTGAAGTGACGGATGTCACAGTATTCCCCAGTTGAGAGAATTTCGTCCCGAAATTCAACTGGTATTGGGTCCAAGAGCGTCATCCTCGAATAGGTGTGGATACTTGAGTTTCATCTGGTCCTCTCATTCCCACGTGAACTCTGGTCCTTGCTTGGAGTTCCATCTCAAGCGAACGATCGGTATCTTGCTGCGTCTTAAGCGTTTGACCTTTCGGTCCATGATCTCGATAGGCTCCTTGATGAAATAAAGCTTTTCGTCGATCTTGATTTCCTCAATTGGTACGTGTAAGGACTCATCCGCCAAACACTTCTTGAGGTTCGACGCGTGAAAAGTATCATGTACACCACTGAGTTTCTTGTGGCAACCTCAATCGGTAAGCCACCGGACCGATTCTTTCTGTAATCTCGAATGGTCCTACGTGTCGAGGGGCTAACTTCCCCCTTTTTTTCAAATCGTACAATCCCTTTCCAGGGAGACTTTGAGTAAGACGTGATCTCCAACATTGAATTCTAGAGACTTCCAACGGTTTTCGGCATAGCTCTTTGGCGATCTCTTGCAGCTTTTAGTCTGTCCTTGATTTGGAAAATTTCGTCGGTTGTCTCTTGAATGATCTCTGGGCCCGTAAGCTGGCTGTCACCAATCTCAGCCCATCAAGCTGGAATCTACATTTTCTCCCGTATAATGCCTCAAATGGAGCACATCCAATGCTTGTATGATAGCTATCATTGTAGGAGAACTCAATCAATGGTAAATGAGTGTCCCAGCTACCACCAAAATCGATTGCACAAGCTCTGAACATGTCTTCCTACGTTTGTATCGTTCGTTCACTTTAGCCATCTGTTTGTGGGTGATAGGGGTACTCATACCTAATCGAGTGCCCATCGCTTTTTGTAATGTTTGCCAAATCGTGAAGTGAATCGGCTGTCACGGTCGGATATGATTGACACCGGCACACCCGTGCTGTGTCGCGACCTCCTTAATGTACAATCTCGCCAACCTTTCCATCTTGTAATCCTCCCTGATCGGTAAGAAATGAGCGGACTTCGTCATCCGATCCACTATGACCCATATCGAGTCGTGTTCGTTACTTGTTCTAGGGAGTTTGGTAATGAAGTCCATAGTTATGTTCTCCCATTTCCACTCGGGAATCTCGGTTGCTGTAATAACCCGATGGTCTTTGATGTTCGGCCTTAACTTTCAAGCACGCCAAGCATCGGCTTACATACATAGCAATGTCTCTCTTCATGCCTGGCCACCAGTATAGATCCTTAAGATCATGTACATACTGCACCAGGATGAACAGAATATCGTGTCTTGTGCGCTTCCTCCATGATCAGGGTACGAACATCTCTCTAAATGGGGTGCCTATGTGCTATCCATGAAGTACCGTATGCCATCATCCTTACAAATCATCTGTTTGTCTAACCCTCGGAATTCTTCTCCCACAAGGTTTTCTTCCTTCAATGCATCACTTTGTGCAAGTTGGATCTGAGCTTTCAAGTTTGTTTGAATAGTCAATCCCAAAGCTTAAGCACATAGTGATTTCACATAGTGATTTCTTAGGGCGTCAGCCATCACATTTGCTTCCCTTCCAATCAAACTTCTCGTCTTTCTGAGTCATCAAGGTTAATGGTTGGGCCACCTTTGAGAAATTTGCCATGAAGCGACGATGGTATCCGGCAAACCTAACAATTGCCGTATCTCCGAAGGTGTCTGGGTGCATCCCATTTCTTCCCTGCTTCAATCTTTCTGGAATCTATCTGAATTCCACTTTCGTTAACCACTTGACCTGGAGCCTCACTTTTCAAAGCCAAAACTCGCACTCCGAGTACTTGGCGTAAAGCTTCTCTTCTTGCAATAGGCTCAGTATGGTCCGAAGATGTTCCTTAGGGTCTTATTTCAATCGAGAGTAGGTAGGTATATCGTCTATAAATACGATCACGAACTTATCCAAATAAGGTCTGCATACTCGTTTATCAGGTCCATGAACACAGCTGGTTCGTTAATCAGTCCGATCGGCATGACTAAGAACTCATATTGCCCATAACGAGTCCTGAATGTTGTGTTCGGTATGTCATCCTCGAAACTCTCAGTTGATGGTATCCAGAACGGAGATCGATCTTGGAGAAATATGAAGCTCCTTGTAACTTGGTCAAATAAGTCATCGGTTCTTCACAGTCAACTTGTTCAACTCGCGAAAATCGATGCACATGCGGAGCGACCCATCTTTCTTTTGACAAATAGGACCGGTGCTCCCTATGGCGAATGACTCAGTCGAATAAAACCTTTCCCTAATAGTTCCTGTAATTTGTTAGATAATCCTTGTATTGCAGACGGCGCTAACTGATACAGTGCTTTTGCTACCGGCGTAGCTCCAGGAACTAACTCCATACGAAATCCCACTTGTCGTGGAGAGGTAATCCCGACCAATACCCTCGGCTCTGTTTTTGATAACCAATCCATTCCACAATCCCCAACTCGAAAGGTATTATGTCTATGTCAAAGGCATGGTTCTCCAATATCCTAGAGCACTCTCTAAAATCTCATCTGCTAGTACACCCTACTGTTGGCCATTTCTAGAGGGGAGCTAGTCTCTAGTCTACTACCAAGGCAAGCGTGTGTACAAAATCAAAAGATATGAAACGATTGTCTGCTCCAGTACCATTCAATTTGAAGACGAAGGGTGGTTGAGCAAAATACGTACCTGTATCAACATTCGGGTCCTGACGGGCGCCATTTGCTCCGTTAACGTATGCATGTCCTCTGGCAGCACTTCTTTGATTCCCTTGGCCTGGGTTGCCAGCTATGGCCATCACTTGGTGCTGGTTATTCCCTTGTTGACCCGGTGCCCTATTCAGTCTGGGGCACGTGTTCCGGTAGTGACCAAGACCTCCACACTCATAACAAGCTCTGGCATTCCCGACGGGGTTAACCGCGTTGACGTGTGTCACCAGGTTCGGTGCAACTCTACAATCTCTCACTAGGTGCCCCGGGCGCCTACAGTTCGCACACGACCGACACGGCATTACTGGGGGGTGATGAAGGTTGCACCTGTCACATTTCGGGTGCGGGCTAGCATATTTCTTCTTTCCCTGAGTCACAGCCCCAAAATTTGGGTCGTCTTGGCCTTCTTATCAAACCTTCCGGCGTTTAGACCGGCTTGTTTCCCCAGCCTCCTTTCTCTTCTCTGTTCCTTGGTTATACTGATCGTTAGTATCATTACTCCTGTGGAATTGTTGATTCAGAAGAGTGTCGCTCACTTGAGTCACTATAGTTGGAATCAGTGCGGCTAGCTGCTGAGCGATCATAGCAGCTATATCAGGGTTTTCAGTTTCCTGGTTGTCGCCAGCTGGGGCGCCACCTGTTTCTTGGTGATCTACCCCTACCTCTGCCTTGTGAGGTCTCACCATCTTGGTTGGTACCACGTGTGACTCTTCGAGGCGGCATCCTCTAATCATAGAAATATTTAAACATGTAAGCTTTAATCACTTCTGAGATACAAGTATGATTCCACTCATCAAGTTCTGATAACCCATGCTTTGGTCCATCAAGATCGTCACGTAGCCCAGTTTAAGCACATTCTTAGTATATCGGTGATGCTTATATATAGGGTCCCCGCAGCGTTCCCACCGCACCCACGATATACCTTGAATGACACTTAAACCGTTTTCATGACATCCTAATTTCCCTTAGCATAATCCCGATGAATAACATAATGTAATGTGAGAGTATCATCACTCCTCATTTCTTGAAGTCCACTTTTATTCTAAGCATCCAATCAGCTCCTTAGCTACTGAAGTGCTAAGTGGAGGAATGTTTCGCGGAAGATAGGATCAAGGTCATGATTGGAAGTACCATGAAGGCTCTAAATAGGATAGGACTTAAGTAATGGTAGGTGTTAGTAATGTTATGTTACCTTAATAAAGCCTCACTAGGATTATGATCCTAGCACACCCTAGGGTATAGAATAGCAAACTAGTAATACTCATGATCGTTACCTCATGGTAAGATTAGCCAGACTTCTCATGCACGGCGAATTGCAATTACGTGTGCACCCGTAATGGTATTTGCCTTGCATGGTCACCCTAAGCTTCACTTACCCCAAGTTAACATCATAGTATTGTCCACATTCATCAAGCACAAATTAGGTATTGTCCTCATGTCCCTGAACCAATAGTAGAATGTAATAGCATAAACTCTAAGCACATAAGCATAATATATCTAATGATAGCTGCCTATCCTTCATACCTTCAGGATTTCAGGCATAACCATGTTAGGGTCGGATTTAGTATCCGAGATCAAGCGCAATGTATGATCTGTGATGATCTTTTCGGGTCTACATACCCGAATTTGGTTATGGTAACTCGGCGCGCAGAGGGAACGGAAGATCCAATAGGAAGCATCCCATAGGGGTCGAGCACAAGGGCTTAAAACAAAGTAAAAGATCACATAACGGAAGGATAACCAAACACGTAAGGAGACAACATACACGAGATATTAAATGCACACAAGCTTAAGCATGCAAATCTACATGAAGGTTCCTAGGTTATAGTCTAGGTCAAGTGTAATTGCCTAATTCTCTATAACCAATGGCTCTGATACCAGTCTGTCACACCCCCGCTGATAGCGGAAACACGGGGAATGCGAGCTAGATGGGATTGTCATAACACATGGTATGGATAGAGTAGCAATAATAATATGATGACAAGCGTGTCATGACGATACCCGAACATAATTGGAGACTTGTGTCGTGTATAATCAATGTTCATGACAGCATAGCCATAAACATAACATAAAATGATCACATAATCATAGATAACAACTTGCATTGTAAATTCCCATAACTCGGAACAAGTGTACAATGTACAAGATTGAGCGACCAAGATGTTCCAAAGATTAATGTTTACAAATGCTTAGTTCTCCAAAATATGTCCTAGGGTCTCCTCTAAAAGGCAGTGCTCCTAGAACTTCAATTACCTTGATCACCTGAAAAGAAACGCTCAAAAAGGTCAACATAATTGTTGTTGAGCTTCGCAGGTTTAAGTAATAAAGATATTAAGAAGAAAACAGTAAGTAGGTTTAATAAAAGCTACCGCAACTACACTATGCGTAGGCGATTTTACCAGTTATAAATAGCTACAGCCAAGCCTAGTCATCGTTCCACGCGGGAATTGATGGCTGTAAGAAAGG
>CM044017.1:27860469-27887969 GCA_024085815.1 Flaveria linearis | reverse complement strand
CATTTGGTGTCGTTCATCGTTAACAATTCACATTCTTTTATTTGTATGTATTTACCTTCCTTCATACATTCATTACATACATTCGTACGATCATTACATTCGTTCATATGTTCCTTCCCTTCATGAATTCATTGCATACATACGTTCGTTTCTTTCATTCATACATTCATTACATTCATTCGTACGTTCATTACTTTCGATGACCTGTACATTACCCTGAACATCATGCATTACTGCTGGTGCTGGACCTGTGATGATTAATCATGAACATTGTGCACTACTGCTGATCCAGTCACCTAGGGTAGGTACATGCACCACTTATCTTCCTTCATTCATTCTGGATCAATGCCATGCGCTATACCCCGGAACATTGTGCACGACTGCGGGTGCTGGACCTGTGATGATCAATCACGAACATTGTGCACTACTGCTGATCCAGTCACCTAGGGTAAGCGGCAAGGATCCCATACATATGGTCAATCCACAAAGACTGACCCCAATGTGCATCCTTCGGGTAGCTAACCCGCACATCGTTGAGCTAACACCTGCCAGGGGTGTGCACCTCCGTACATTTGCTTGCAAGCCTTTTTTACGTTCATTCGTTCATTAATGCATGCATTCATTCATTTTATTCCTCTTTCATTATCTTTCACTTTACGTTCCTTATTACTTTCGTTTCATTCATTATCATAACACGTAAAGTCACGGAAAGATAAACACGTATCGAATCAAGGAATATCGACTTTTACAAGTCATCAGTCATTACCATCATATAGGGCGACATCATACTTGACATACAAACATCATACATAAACATGAATCATTATCATCATCATGCCTAACATAACTCTAAGGCCCAGAAATACTAACTGTGGCAAATGCGGAAGAACTATAACAAATGCGGTTGAACACCCTTAACCGCATTACTTTGCCTGTCCGCATTAGTTAATGCGGATGAGTAATGCCTTAACCGCATTTATTTATCTATCCGCATTGGTTAATGCGGATGACTAATGCCTTAGCCGCATTTATTTATTTATCCGCATTGGTTAATGCGGATGACTAATGCCTTAGCCACCTTTATTTATCTATCCGCATTGATTAATGCGGATGACTAATGCCTTAGACACCTTTCTTGGCTGTCCGCATTAGTTGACGCGGATGGTAAATTGCCTTAGCCTTATTCCTTTAGCCATCCGCATTAGTGATGCGGATGAGAAATGCCTTAGCTGCATTCCATGTCTATCCGCATTTAGTTAATGCGGTTGAAGAAATGCCTTAACCGCATTAATTGCAGTCTGCATTAGTTAATGCGGCTGAAGAAGTGCCTTAGCCGCATTTTCAATTAGCTATCCGCATTAGTTAATGCGGATGAGCAATTTAACCTGTCACTTCACTTGGTACTATTTTAGCTCCCTAACGTCCTCCCAATCTCATCCTGGTCACAGATCTACCATACTGCACACTTAGAACAGATTATACACCATACATATCATAGGAAAACTCCTAAAACATACATCAACAGTGCACATTCGAACAATATGCTGTAATTTCATATATCTGCCCTAGGAATCTTATGTCCAGTAGGCTTAGCAGCCCGAACAGACCATACACTCATACATACTCGTACATACATACACAGATTAAATACCTAACTTCGAAAATAGTTTCTCGATGTGTTCCAGCCCCCAAAATCATTCAAAAGTGCGTAAAAGAGGGGTCTTAGAACTCACCTTACATAGCTTCGAGTATGGCTCCTTCGAGACCGGTTGTTGTGAGGTCTTGCACTTCGAATTCAGACTTCTTCTTCTTGTTCTTCCTTCAAAATCTTCGAACTACTCTGCCCTTTCTCTCTCTAAAATCCGAATGAAAGGAAGTGTGCAGGACAAATGGGCGGCCATCCCTATATGTAAAGATATTTGTCTTTTCTTTGTATTTTTACATAAGTCCCACCTCCACTTTTGTTCTCCTTATTTTTCTTCAAGATGCTTCTTTTTCTTTTCTTATTATTTTATTCCTTTGTTTAACCAGAAATTTCGAGTGTTACAAGTCCACCCTCTTTATATAGGTTTCGTCCCCGAAACCTGTTATTTCTTGAACAGATGTGAGTAATGCTGTCTCATCTCCTCTTCAGTCTCCCACGTAGACTCGGATCCCTTTCTGTGCTTCCACTGTACACGCACAAGGGGAACCACTTTATTTCTCAACTTTTTCTCTTTTCGATCAATGATTGCCACCGGTTGCTCCACATAATTGAGTCGTTCGTCTACCTCGATATCCTCTAGTGGGACAATCATATCCTCATCCGCCAAACACTTCCTCAGATGAGATATGTGGAATGTTGGGTGAATTCCACTTAACTCTTTGGCAACTCCAACCTATAAGCCACCTCCCTACTCGAGCAATGATTCGGAAAGGGCCTATATATCTCGGGCTCAACTTGCCCCGCTTTCTGAACCGAATGATACCCTCCAAGGTGAGAACCTTCAACATAACCCGGTCACCCACCTGGAATTCAATCGGTCTACGTCGTTTATCAGCATACGACTTATGTCTGTCTTGGCTGCCTTCATGTAGGCCTTGATCCTTTCGAGCTTTTCAGTCGTAGCCTCGATCACTTTGACGCTCCCAATTCCTTCTGACCAATATCACCCTAACAACGGGTGTCCTGCACCTCCTACCGTATAGCATCTCGTAAGGTGGCATGCCATGCTGGCATGATAGCTGTTGTTGTATGAGAATTTAGCTAACGGTAAGTGGTCATCCAACTTCCCCCAAAGTCAATAACCATGCTCGGAGCATGTCCTCTAAGGTCTGAATGGTCCTTTCCGACGACCCATCAGTTTGAGGATGATAGGCCGTGCTAATATGTAACCTCGTCCCCATGGCATCGTGGAATTTCTTCCAGATTTGGATGTAAACCGGGTGTCATGATCAGAAACATTGACACCGGTACACCATGGCGAGTCACAATCTCCTTGATGAAAGATCAGCCAACTCTCGGATGAATATGTCTCACGCATCGGTAGGAAGTGAGCACTCTTCGTCAGATGATCAACAATCACCCATATAGCATCATACCCTTTTGGGGTACGTGGCAGCTTCTTGATGAAATCCATGGTGATGTGCTCCCACTTCCATTCCGGTATATTCCAAGGTTGAATCTTTCCATATGGCTTCTGGTGCTTGGCCTTCACTTGCAGACAAGTAAGGCACTTACTCACATACTCCACCACATCATGCTTCATACCCGGCCACCAATAGTGTTTCTTCATGTCTTGATACATCTTTGTAGCATCGGGATGAATGGAGTATCGAGTCTTGTGGGCTTCATCCATGATCTTTACCCGTAGATCCCCAAAACGAGGAATCCACATCCGCCCAAACCGGCTTCTAACACCAAATGTGTTTTCACCAACTCCGCGACCAGACCTCTCATTCTCTCAGAGTTAAGATGATCTTCTTTCAGTGCCTCATCTTGAAACTCTTTGACTTGCTTCATCACATCCGAGGTCATAATCAGCTGGTACGCCTTCACTCGAATCGGCCCGGGCCTCCTTCGGCTAAGGAATTCGCCACCACATTGGCTTTGCCCGGATGGTAATGGATCTCACAATCATAATCCTTTATAATCTCCAACCATCGCCTTTGCCTCATATTCAAATCTTTTTACTCGAAGAAGTACTTCAAGCTCTTGTGGTCGGTAAAGATAGTGCACTTCGCCCCGTAGAGATAGTGCCTCCAAATCTTCAATGCAAAGACCACGGCTGCTAGCTCCAAGTCATGAGTAGGGTAATTAACCTCATGAACTTTCAACTGTCGGGATGCATAGGCTATACATTTCCCCTCTGCATTAACACGCACCCCAACCTCAAGTAGGAAGCATCAGAATAAACCACCAGATCTTCACTTCCCTCGGGCAAAGACATAATAGGAGCTTGGGTCAATCTCGTTTTCAATTCTTCGAACGCCTTCTCTTGAGCTTGACCCCATACAAACTTTACATATTTTCGGGTCAACTTAGTTAGTGGAGAAGCGATCTTTGAGAAGTCTTGAATGAATCTTCTATAATAGCCCGCCAAATCCAAGAAACTTCGGATTTCGGATGGCGTCTTAGAGGCTTCCATTGCATCACCGCTTCCACCTTTGCCGGATCAACCATAATTCCCTCCGGATTCACCACGTGACCCAAGAACTGAACTTCACGCAACCAGAACGCGCATTTGGAGAACTTGGCATACAACTTCTCCCTCCTCAACGTCTCCAACACTTCCCGAATGTGGCCGGCATGCTCTATCTCGATCCTCGAATAAATCAGGATATCATCGATGAACACAGTCACTGATTTATCCAACATCGGCTGACACACCCGGTTCATCAGGTCCATAAAAGCAGTTGGCGCATTGGTCAAACCAAAAGACATGACAAGAAACTCATAGTGACCGTAGCGCGTGCGAAAAGCTGTTTTTAGGGATATCCTGCTCTCTCACCTTTAGTTGATGGTAACCGATAGAATCTATCCTTGAAAACCAACTGGCACCCTGAAGTTATCAAACAAATCATCAATTCTCGGCAAGGGTATCGTTCTTCACCGTCAACTCTTTCAGCTCACGGTAGTCGATGCACATCCTCATACTACCGTCTTTCTTCTTAACAAATAGGACCGGAGCACCCCAAGGTGAGATACTCGGTCTAATGAACCCCTTATCTAGCAGCTCTTGCAACTGCTCCATCAACTCTTTCATTTCCGTCGGAGCCAATCGATACGGTGCTTTGGCGACAGGTTAGCACCTGGTATCAGATCAATCTGAAACTCAATCTCTCGGTCAGGTGGCACTCCTGATAAGTGTTCGGGAAACAGATCTGGAAAGTCACACACAACCAAAACATCGGACGGTTGTGGTGTTGGCGTTTCTACATCCTTCACATAACATAAATAGGCGCTACATCCATGCCTCATACACTTTCCCCACCACCGCCATTGAGACCACCTCGGGATCGTCGCGACCCGATCTCCATAAACCGTTACTGAACTCCCGTCAGGCGTTACCAAACGAATCAGCTTCTTTCGACACGCTATATTCACCTCGAAGTCCGCCAACCAATCTCCCCCAAGCACCAAATCAAAACCACCTAAGGTCATCACGAATGGTCTAACCGGAAATTTGTGGCCCTCTAATTCCACATCACAACCCTCTATCACCTCGGAAATCCTGGTAGACTTACCTATCGCAGTTTCTACATCGAACGGTACATCGACACGTCTACTACTAAATTGGTTTTTGGCACAAAAGCAGCATAATAAAACTCCTACTGGCACCCGAATCAAATAACAGAGGCTAAAGTTTGGTTCACCAAAACATACCGGACACGATATCAGGGTCCGTCCTAGCCTCCTCCTGCGTCATCGTAAATGCCCTGGCGCTTGCCCTCTGTCCTTCATTCCCTGTCTTCTTCATGCCGGAACCCTCAGCTCTCGGCTTCTTCCAATCTTTATTCATATGACCACTTTCCCCACAGTTGAAGCACCTCATGCTCCTACACTCTCTAGACATATGACCAGGCTTCCTACACTTGAAACAGATGTTCAACCCCAGACTACACTCCCTGCTATGCTCCTTCCCACACTTACCACACCACTTCAGTCCCGTACCCGGTGTGGCTACATGACGATCATCCACCCGGGCCTTCTTGTTGCTCGTTAAGGCATCACCCCGACCAAACCTCTTCCCCTTCCAGTCTCGATCACCACCGCTCTTCTTACCACCCTCTGTCGCCCTCACGACGGTCCTTTCATCATACAGTCTCCTGCCAAGTCCATCGCCAACCTAAAGGTGTTCGGTCGGGCGGCGATCATATGCCTGCAAATATCCGCCGTAAACCCTGAATATACCTCTTGATCTTTCGTGACAGAGGTGGTCACCTGATCCGGCACCAGACGTGCCATTCGTTGAACTTCGTGGTGTACTGTTGCTGGGTCATCATCCCCGCCTCCAGCTGCAAGAACTCTTTCTCTACTTTATCCATCTCCCGATGAGGACAGAAACTCCTCGATCACCAACCTTTTCAGCTCGGACCACTTCATTCTTCCAATGGCCCTGCTACCCTCGGCTTGGACTATGTTGTCCCACCAGCATAGAGCCGAATCCGTGAAAGAGTGGGTAGCAAACTTCACCTTTTGGTCCTCCCGGCACTCGCTGATATCGAGAACAGCCTCCATTTCCCTCACCCATCGTGAGCAGCAGCAGCAGTGCCATTACCGTCAAAAGTAGGGGCTTGCACATCATAAACGCTCCGTAATTACAGCTCGTGCCGACTCATGCACAGGCTCTTCCTCCTCTTCCTCTTCATCATCAGAAAGAACCATTTCTGGCCCTGATTGCTCTTGTCTTCCTGAGGACCTATTCCTCTCTGTTCTTTCTCCTTCCCGAATAGCCTTTATCACCTCGGTCACCATAGACGGTAAGATCGTCTGCATGACCTGATGCACCTCTTCAACCACTGCCTCTTTTACCGAGGCTCTCAGATTGGCGCTCTTGTTTACACCCTCCTAATGAGGGGTCTCGGGTTCTTCATGAACCACTTTCTCCACCCTAGGCCTTCCTCTTGTGGCTTGTGGTTCAGCACCACGTCCGCCATCACCTCCACCCCGTGAAGCTTTGGATGATCTACCACCGGCCATCCTCTAACACTCACTGAAAGATTCAAACACTAACACGGTCATTCAAGGGAATAGCTCAGTTTATGTCAAGTACAGTGAGTCCCTAATTACAGTGGCCAGTTGTGATTACCCACTACTTTACTCTTCGTACCCCGAGCATTACCTATCCTGACTACATTAGTATCTTAATCTAACAGTAACACATACACCACATAACAAGCACACATAATACCGGTTAACTTTAAGAAAATACCTGATGGCACGCAGCTACTCAGATTGGCATTCCTTCCCTTTCCGTCCCATTCTCAGTTTAAGTTAAGGTTTATTTTGAAAGTTTACCCGTTTCACTTAAACTTTGGCTCTGATACCAACTTGTAAGGCCCCCGTTCCCGGAACACTTATAGTTGGTCATTCATTGCACATCAAACATATAGTTTATATATACTAAGTAGAATCATGCAGCGGAATCGATAAAAAGTACATTCTCATTTTTATCATAAAGGCTTTTGCAAAATAATACATCATTGGTCGAATACAAAATACATATTTTTGCATTACATAACATTACAATGATTGTTGTGGAAACATTTAAACTAAGAGGATTCCTTAAGTAATCCGTTTATTTAAATCCTCAACAAACACTTGCATGCAACATAATGTGTTGCAGCATTATGTACAAAGGAATGCCATCCCAAAAGAACTGAGTAGCCGCCTCGTGTCATCCTCAGCAACACTACCAGCCAACTGGAAACACATAAAAATTCAGCGTTGCTGAGTGAGTTCTAGTTTTATAAACAACATACTTTTCTTTTGTTTAACAGTTCTTTACATACATTCGGTCACACAACATTCGTACACATAGATAATATTATTATTATCTTCATCATTCATTCATTAGCTTTTCATTTGTGTGCCGTTCATCGTTAACAATTCACATTCTTTTATTTGTATGTATTTTACCTTCCTTCATACATTCATTACATACATTCGTATGATCATTACATTCGTTCATATGTTCCTTCCATTCATGCATTCATTGCATACATACGTTCGTTTCTTTCATTCATACATTCATTACATTCATTCGTACGTCATTACTTTCGGTGACCTGTACATTACCCTGAACATCATGCATTACTGCTGGTGTTGGACCTGTGATGATTAATCACGAACATTGTGCACTACTGCTGATCCAGTCACCTAGGGTAGGTACATGCACCACTTATCTTCCTTCATTCATTCTGGATCAATGCCATGCGCTATACCCCGAACATTATGCACGACTGCGGGTGCTGGACCTGTGATGATCAATCACGAACATTGTGCACTACTGCTGATCCAGTCACCTAGGGTAAGCGGCAAGGATCCCATACATATGGTCAATCACAAAGACTGACCCCAATGTGCATCCTTCGGGGTAGCTAACCCGCACACCGTTGAGCTAACACCTGCCAGGGGTGTGCACCTCCATACATTTGCTTGCAAGCCTTTCTTACGTTCATTCGTTCATTAATGCATGCATTCATTCATTTTATTCCTCTTTCATTATCTTTCACTTTACGTTCCTTATTACTTTCGTTTCATTCATTAATCATAACACGTAAAGTCATGGAAAGATAAACACGTATCGAATCAAGGAATATCGACTTTTACAAGTCATCAGTCATTACCATCATATAGGGCGACATCATACTTGACATACAAACATCATACATAACATGCATCACTATCATCATCATGCCTAACATAACTCTAAGGCCCAGAAATACTAACTGTGGCAAATGCGGATGAACTATAACAAATGCGGATGGACACCCTTAACCGCATTACTTTGCCTGTCCGCATTAGTTAATGCTGATGAGTAATGCCTTAACCGTATTTATTTATCTATCCGCATTGGTTAATGTGGATGACTAATGCCTTAGCTGCATTTATTTATTTATCCGCATTGGTTAATGCGGATGACTAATGCCTTAGCCACCTTTATTTATATATCCGCATTGGTTAATGCGGATGACTAATGCCTTAGCCACCTTTCTTGGCTATCCGCAATAGTTGACGCGGATGGTAAATTGCCTTAGCCGCATTCTTTAGCCATCCGTATTAGTTGATGCGGATGAGAAATGCCTTAGCTACATTCCATGTCTATCCGCATTAGTTAATGCGGTTGAAGAAATGCCTTAACCGTATTAATGGCAGTCCGCATTAGTTAATGTAGCTAAAGAAGTGCCTTAGCCGCATTTCAATTAGCTATCCGCATTAGTTAATGCGGATGAGCAATTTAACCTGTCACTTCACTTGGTGCTATTTTACCTCCCTAACGTCCTCCCAATCTCATCCTGGTCACAGATCTACCATACTGCACACTTAGAACAGATTATACACCATACATATCATAGGAAAACTCCTAAAATATACATCAACAGTGCACATTCGAATAATATGCTGTAATTTCATATATCTGCCCTAGGAATCTTATGTCCAGTAGGCTTAGCAGCCCGAACAGACCTTACACTCATACGTACTCGTACATACATACACAGATTAAATACCTAACTTCAAAAATAGTTTCTCGATGTGTTCCAGCCCCAAAATCGTTCAAAAGCGCGTAAAAGAGGGGTCTTAGAACTCACCTTACACAGCTTCGAGTATGGCTCTTTCAAGACGGTTGTTGTGAGGTCTTGCACTTCGAATTCAGACTTCTTCTTCTTGTTCTTCGTTCAAAATCTTCGAACTCTTCCCTTTCTCTCTCTAAATATCCGAATGAAAGGAAGTGTGCAGGACAAATGGGCGGCCATCCCTATATGTAAAAGATATTGTCTTTTCTTTGTATTTTTACATAAGGCCCCCCTCCACTTTTGTTCCTCCTCATTTTCTTTCAAGATACTTTCTTTTTCTTTCTTATTTTTTATTCCTTCGTTTAACCAGAAATTTCGGGTGTTACACATAATAACACAATATACCTATATTTTTATCCAACGCACACCCGGTTACATATATACACTAAAACTCACACGACCAAACTTATGTATATATATACCCAAACACCACATGATCATATAACACACAAACTTGGTAAATATACATACGCACACACACGATACAACACATAATACGCACATATAAACGCCCGGCAACATGAGGACATAACCGAAGCACCGTTGTACACCGTCACAACTCCACACACAACAAATATACATACAGTTGCATGCACACAAACCGCGTATACACTCACACAATTAGTTATACACACAACTTGGCATATACACCCGACATCAATATTATACACATACACACACACACCCATGGTCACACCAAACCACCACATGTCATCGCAGAACCACCGCACTAACCCGAACCAACAACGAGACAAAACTTAACGAAACGAAACGAAACGAAGTGCTTACCGCGGAACCCACGTTACGGTGCGAGCATGATGATTAATGGTGCTCCGCGGCGGTTGAACAGCGTTTGAACAGCGGCCATCAGTCGTGAGAAAGGGAAGGGGTTGCCAGTTGTGTGCGGTGGTTGGGTGTAGGGTTACAGTCACTAAATGTAAATTTATATAGTTTAATTATATTTATATTTTAGCCCCTGATTATTTAGTAATTAATTCCTTCTAGTTTACTAATTATATATTTTAAACCTGAACTATTTATTCCAATTTTATATAAACCGACTTTTAAGAACGTAACCTTTAACGAACCACTTTAGAGAAAATTTATACACGAGCTACTACGTAATGTAAAATAATATTAGCGTATTGAAGATTCATGGCGTCGCAAGCGCGATTGATAGATTTGTTTCGCAAATGATACTATTTAAAAGACGGTGACCGTGACCGTGACCGTGACCGTGACGGTAATTATTATTTATTATTTTATGCATTAGGATTTCTCGTTACTACTAACGATGTCAATTAAAGCAATCATGAACATATTAATTACATGAAAATACTAAATGCATAGTCAAAAGATAACGAGCTTTGGTTTTTTAACGGACATGAAAGTGACGGGTGTCATATCCGTCTCATGGAGCACCCTTAGTATCCATAGAAGAAGATGATGATTGATAGATAATAAAGGCGACTCAGAGAATTTATCCTTATGATGCAGTAGAAGCTTCACTTTCCTCCCCCTACTGGTCAAGCATGATCTTTTCAAAACAACCACTTCAACAGGGTAAGTTGTATCGCGCTTTGCTGCTTATTGAGCATTGCTTGCTTAATAGACTTTGATACTGGCCGAGAAAGATAGAAGGATAAGGCAATCTTTATTTGCTTTACAATTCTCCGTTTTCCATTCTCTTAGGTGAGAGACGATCTACTTTGGTTAGTCAAAAAGACTCGTTAGGGAATCGGAACATACTCAAATAGCATAACAACGAAGGCAATTGATCCTTTATCGAGCCATATCCTTTTACTAGAGAATGAGCAGGGAAGTCAGCCAAAACCTTACCTAGAGGGTCGCTTCTCTCCCCTACGCCATTACTTATGGACAACGATGTTCGGAAAGAGAGTTCCTAAAAGGAGGTGTGCTCCTATTAGAATGATAAAAGAATATGATAGATACCTCCTTACCCCCTCCCCACTTTTGGTGCACTTTTTTAAGAGCAAGCTGGGAATGATCAATCTCCATTCGTTTTGAGGAGTGTTATCGTCCATGGTACTAGTTTTAACAAGAATTTTCAAAGTCTTTGAAAAATCTTAAAATTGTTGAATTACCTTAACATAATTAGTAGAATAAGGCTGTTTGAGGGAAGTATATGAAAAAGAGAATCGGTGTTCCGCAGCTACCGCTCGTGACAGGGAGTTGAAAGGCATAAGCAACTCTTAAAATAGGTCGATAGGTACTTCCGATAAGAGTTAGAATACTTTGGTTCCATCTATTAGTTCGATGACTTCGCCTTGAATTTGAATATAGGTGCATCGTCCTATTCTAGTATATACGCATATAGGAAGGAAAGGGAAAAGCGCGAAAAAAGAACTTTTTATGAGCATAGTGGTCTAGTTTAGTCCTAACACATTCTCCTTTACTCATCACTTCGAACCTTCATTAAGACAGTGACTGGCGGCTAGAGACAAGGAGACTATGATCGGAGTTAAAGAGGCATTGGAACTAAAAGACTCTGCGTTTCCCTTCTCGGCTCATTGGGGAGTAGTGCCCCCAAGCGAACAACCTTGCCCAACGACCGATTTGGCTCCATACCAAAGGAATTTGTATGGAGAGCTGTTTTTGTTTGATTTCTTTTTGTTTTTTCTTCGGAAGGGTATTCGGTTTGAGTTATGAGATTTCATCTCCTCCCTTAGTCTTTGGTGATTCGTCACTACGAAAGAAACTGGCTTTTGCCTCTTCCATACCTGGGGTATTTTCTCGCTTTATGGGGCCTGCAAGTGGCTTCAAACACTCGCTAAGGTCCTATTGAATAGGGCGTGTAAGTCAAATATCTGTCTCAACGGGTGAGGACAGAAAAAGCTTGCTTTAATGAAGAAGGCAGGAGAGGAAGTTAACTAGCTATCTCCCTACAGGAAGT
This sequence comes from Flaveria linearis, assembly GCA_024085815.1. Taxonomy (NCBI): domain Eukaryota; kingdom Viridiplantae; phylum Streptophyta; class Magnoliopsida; order Asterales; family Asteraceae; genus Flaveria; species Flaveria linearis. The sequence goes on along the minus strand of CM044017.1, from coordinate 27,875,776 downwards.
CATACTAGCTAGCAAGTTGTTTGCCCCTTAGGACGCATAAGTCAACTAGTGGAGGGTAAGGGTGGTAGTAGTTAAGGAAGAGCTAGGTGCTAACCAATACCTTTTCCGGCAATAACCCTAACGCCTAATAAAATAACAATAACAATAACAACAATAACAACAACAACAATAACACTAGCAGCAGCAACAATAACAAATAATAATAATAATAACAACAACTACAACACTAAGCATAAAATTAAACGAGAACACCTGAAAACCATTTATAACAACAATAATAATAACAAATACCAATTACAATAATAACAAGTAACAACAACAACAACTAAACATAAATTTAACGAGAACATACCCGAAAACCATCTACAACAATTTGATGTAGAGTCTTTCCTTCCTGCTCGCGCTTCAAAAATGACAACTAATAACACCCAAAAGGGTATTGAGGTCTCAAAATTCTCTTCCTACCAGAGCGTTGCTAAGAAAACTTATGCTTTAAAAAATATATATATAAGCTTCCATTTATTATAGCAAGCAAGAAAGGAGCTCAAAATTTTGCTTCTAGTGATGCAGGATGAAAGTTATCAGCCTGCTTGCTTGCTTATTTATATCAGCCATTTAGTTTTTCATTAGTTTTTGTCTTTTAACTTTTAAAATGTAGCATTTTATAAAATTACGAATATGTCGTTCAAGATGTACTTATTTTTCTCTATGAGTCGATCTAAGTTTTGTTAATAACGAATCAGCTTCAAATATAATATATAGTTATATTTAAATATATTTAAACGGTCTTTGATGACACTAAAACTCGTCTAAAAACTTTAAATTTTCAAATAATAATTTTACTCGTTACTTACTCGTTTGACAATATATGAAATGTGAAGTTCATATTTCTTGTGTTTTAACTATTACATCTTACTCGAACTTTCAAGATGTTACATTTTATTTAATTGACTGCTCTAATTTCTCTAATTATTATCTTTTTAATGTATTTCCTATGCATCTATTTAATTATTTTTCCTAGGGTTAGAATGGTAAAAACGAAAGTCTCGGAAAATTTTCATGCTTTTTAAAGGTGTGTTTAGCTATTTTTTCATAATTATTGGTATCAAAGAGGTTTAAATTCGCTTTAGTGTTTAAAGAAAGTGTTTTAAGAACAAAGTCATTGTTTGAACAATAGTTTACCGTAAAAATTCATTCTTGATGGGTTGGTGTATAAAGCCCTCTTTTTGAATGTACAAGTTTCTTTTAAAACAATTATATCAATTGTGACGGGTTTAACAAGTTTTTAAAATCCAGCGTCACAAGTTCAAAAAATAAATAAAAGATGAATTTATATTGTTTTTTTATAATTAATTTGGAAAAGCATTTTTATTATTGTTTAGGAATCGCTTTGGGACGCCAACCATTCTCCAACTAAGGACTTCTCCGAGTCGGTTTAGACCATGTTAGCCACACACTGAACCAGTTTAGAGTTTATTTGACCCTGCTACCTATTTCGTTCCAAGTTGGCCCCTTTATGAACCTATCTTGATTTATTGAAACTTTCCAAATGAAAATATTTATTTTCTAGTTAGAAATAAGAACGCAAAAATAAAACAAACATACTAACAACACATTTCCAACATATGCACATTCATATACGAAGATAAGCATGTTGTTCGTATGCCACAATCAAACGCCGCAGATTAACCACCACGCATCACCAGTCAGCTCCATCTCCAACACCAGCACACGGTATTAAACATAACTTATATCAAAGTTATAACAACAATTAAGAATAAAACACGGTTTTACACAAGACCACAGATTAAACATATTTTAAACCATGTTCAGAATTTTTCATCACCAACTCCACGAGATACAATGTCCAAACTGGCATTGGTAAGCTTCGAGTGTAACACCAGGCTCGATTTAATATACCACTCCAGCTCCACAAAACTGATTTGTTCACCATCACCTTTTTGCATCATGTGGTTCACTTGACCGCCATTCCATACTAACCAGACCACAGCCAACTAAACGACTTGTTTAGCCTCTGTAGCATCGCCATGGCTAATCTCTGACTCATTTTCTGATTCCGGGTCCCTGCATTTGTTGCAAAGGTGTATCTTCATATCAGGGGTGTTCAAGAAAATGGGATCCAATCTTCAGATACCATTTGTTTGCATGATGTCAAGACTCAAAGACTATTTTCAATACCAGTCTTAAAAGCTGATTTGCCATACTAGCTATATAAAATGATAATATACACCCAACCTAACCCTTTTCAACCCATACTTAAAAGTCATCGTTTGACTTGTTACCCATCCATGTCAATATGAATCCAACTATTTTTTCCACCTCTACTTATTACGTACACTTGTCAAAATATATGTTTGGTTGACTACACTAGAAGTCTAAAGCAATGACCATGCAAGTATGCATGATGTTTCAATTTTCATGTTCTTAAGACTCTGATCAGAATTATGAAGTGATTTTAAGACACATGCTGGATCTATGATGTAAGGATTGTTTCAGAAGCAAACCTTAGATATGGTAGGCGATGATCAGGAACACCATCTTCACTACGCTTATCTTCAAACCATTTCAAAACTCTTCTTGCGAGGTATTTTTGTCACATGCACAATATTGCTAATCATGGCATTCTGCATCCAGTTCCAACACCACAATTATATTATAATATGACTAATTTCTATAATACTAACTATCAACTTGGTTAGCATCATGGGTTGTACTATGTGCATAGTGGGTTGTACCACCTCTTTTTTTAATCTTCAATTTTTTTATTTTAACCCAATACTTCTACATATTTTTATAACTTAGCCCAAACGTTCTTTTTTCTTTCAACTTTGGTCCCCTATACATTTTATATTTTAAACATTTTTCGTTTTTGGGTTAAAATTTTGCGAGTTAACACACTGCAACGTGCATGTGTGGTTCAACGTTTTTACGATTATTTTTTCCCAATTTAAATGCCCGTCGCCTGTGTTGGTCCTAGACCAACTTACCTATTGTTCTAGATCTTTTACTTTCGCATTCGTGGTTAAACGTTTTAACGTTTACTTTTTGTTCTATTTTTTTTTTTTAATTTTTTAATACGAGATTTGTCAGTATTAGTGTTCACTAAAGGTGGTGTATTATTGGTGTTGCTTGACATGTTACGTGTTGGGAAACAAGCGGTCTCAAGGATCCCCAACAACCCTCCCAATGCTAACAATAGAGAAATATAACTGAACACAAGATATACGTGGAAACTCCAAAACCGGAGAAAAACCACGGGCCTCCAGAGAGAAAGATCCACTATGCGACAATTGTTACAATCACATAGACTAATCTCTCAAGCCTCCCCCCGCCCAATTACACCCACACTCTCCAAAGTGTTTAACTAAAAACTTTCTACACTCTAAGACAAGAGAACTAGAAAAGAAAGAAAGAACAAAACACTTCAAGTGTATTTTTGGTTGGGGCACTTTGAAACCAAAGCCTTGGACTTCTTTTATAAGCTTGGAGTCCTCCCAGCTTTCATCCTTGCACCAATGTGGGATGGGAACTTTTCATATAGCCAAAAAATCCTAACAATCTCCACCTTGGATATATGAAAAAACAACCACATTAAAGCAACACCGTCTTTAACCGACGATCATACTCCACCATAAAGGAGTATCGCCACTTAGAATAGACCATTCTAAGAATTTCTTCTCGGCACATGTTGAAAACACCTGCTGAAATTTATGGTGCAACTTCCCCCTTGGCATACCTGGAAGTTCATCAGCCATCAACATCAATTTTTCACCACACATCTTGCATCTATGCCAACCCAATGCCCATGTGTAAATCCGTGAACCCGCTAACAAAATTGCATCCCCTTTCATGGTAGCGCGGGCATACCATAGGGATGAATAACCTCAAAGGCAATCATCATCGTCAGCAACGACGAAGACATTGTTAGCTGACTTGGAGCTGCTAGCCGAATCTGCTCCACCTGGACAATTTCTCTTGACATGCCCAGACTGTCCACACTTCCAGCATACAGGAATCTTCTGTGAGTGTTTCTTCTTCCCGTTCCCGCATATTAAAACTGTTCCTTCTGATGAAGTATGACTGCTACTTCCTAGTCTTTTCTCTTCAGACAATAGCTTCTCAGTAACATCCGCATACTTCAGGGTTTCTTTCCCATACATCAGAATGGGCTTCATATGCTCATAGGAAGATGTCAAAGATATATGAGCCTTAGTGCTTTATCCTCATCTTCACCTTTACTCCAATAGCCTCCAGTTCTGACACGATATTATTAAGAACACTTAGATGATCTGAAATTTTGTATCTCCATCCATACGAAGGGTATGAAATTGTTCCTTAGATACACCGATTTGAGATGCCTTTGCCTTGATACAACTGCTCAAGCTTCTCCCACAAATCCTTTGCAGTTGATATCCCATGACAACAGACTAATAGATAATCTAGACAAAAAAGTTCTCAAAAAAATTAAAATTTTGCAATATGACAAAACAATACAAATATAGAAGTTCTGCAATCTTCATAGGACAAAGGTGAAATATGTTAGGATCAAAGAGCTCAAACACACGAACACAATCACGAGAACAATAAATCAAAACAATAAACGAAACACGAGATTATAGTGGTTCGGTACGGTGTGTAACCTACGTCCACGCAACTAGTTTTCTTTTATTGAGGTGTTAAATGTTTACAAGTACAAGATATATATTTATACTAACTAGACATTAGGGTTAACACCTTGCCTAAAAGCAAACTGGGCTTTAGGGCGACCGTCCCTTAATCTCCTAATTCGTCTTCGGTTAATACCGGGCCCACCCGAGATGGTCGGAGCCCACAACTTAACAATCTCCCCTTGAGCTTCGAGACATCTTCTCTAACCCACCACTTGAATGCGTCAAACACTTTAACCTGCTTCCACCTGGATGCGTAAAATGTCTTCACCTGCATTGTCTTGTACTTACGTAAAATAAACCCGAACTGGTTTAGCTCCTCCTAGTTACCCCCACCTTCTCAACTATTCCTGAAGGCCAGCTAAAGCCCTGCAAAGCTTCAGCTTATCCAGCGTGACAGACTTAGTAAACATGTCTGCTGGATTCTTGTTCCCCTTGATGTTGTTCAACTGAATAGTACCTTTGCTGATTAGCCCTCTGATGAAATGATATCTGATATGAATGTGCTTCGTCTTCCCATGATGAGAGGGATTGTTTAACAACACTTTCATTATCACAGTACAACGGATACTTTGCCTGTTTTCTGCCTACATCACCCAGAAATTCTTCAACCACACACGCTCTTTACTAGCCTCCAGCTGTCATTACTCAGCCTCTGTAGTAGAAAGTGCCACGCTCTTTTGGAGCCTAGACATCCAACAAACTGCTGTATCACCCATATGAACACATACCTTGTAGTACTCTTGTAGGTCTCATTACATCCACCCAAATCACATCTGAATAACCTTTGAGAATTGCATCTCTACCCTGAAACATAATGCCATCTTTGAAGTACCCTTCAAATATCTAAGCAGCCACTTAACTGCCTCCCAGTGTTCTCTCCCCGATTAGACATATACCTGCTGACAACTCCCACTGCGTGAGCAATATCGGGCCTTGTGCATACCATTGCATACATAAGACTGCCCACAGCTGATGCATAAGGAACCTTCGCCATCTCGGCCTTGTTTTTCTCTGTCTTTGGAGACTGATCTTTAGAAAGCTTAATATGACTAGCCAATGGTGTACTTCGAGTAGTAGTCTTCTCATCATTCATTCTGAACATCTTTAATATCTTCTGAATGTACTTATCCTGAGATAAAGTCAGAGAACCGTTCTTGTGATCTCTGGTGATGCTCATACCAAGTATCTTCTTAGCTGGACCCAAATCTTTCATTTCAAACTTTGCAGACAACTGTTTCTTCAACTTGTTAATCTCTGCAAAATCTGAACCTGCTATCAGCATATCATCAACATAAAGGAGAAGAATGATATAGGAACTTTTAAACTTCTTGAGGTAGCAACAGTGATCCATCTCACATCTTCTATACCCGTTTCTGCCCATAAAGCCATCAAACTTCAAATACCACTGTCTGGGCGCCTGTTTTAAACCATACAAACTTTTCTGTAGCTTACACACCAAGTTTTCTTTTCCTTTAACCTGAAAACCCTCTGGTTGTGCCATATAAATAGTCTCATCTAGATCACCATGCAGAAACGCAGTCTTCACATCTAACTGCTCCAAATGTAACTTCTCTGCTGCAACAATACTAAGCACCAATCTGATTGTAGTCATCTTAACCACAGGAGCAAATATCTCACTGTAGTCAACCCCGTGTTTCTGTTGAAACCCCTTAGCGACCAATCTTGCTTTGTATCGTTTGTTACCATTGTGATCTTCCTTAACTCTGTAGAGCCATTTATTCTGTAGAACTCTTTTATCTGGCGGAAGCTTAGTTAAGACCCATGTTTTATTCTTCATCAAAGAGTTCATCTCATCCTGCATTGCATGCTCCCACTGAAGCGAATCTTTCAACTCAACTGCTTCTGAGTAACTTTCTGGTTCACCATCCTCAGTTAAAAGAAGATAATTAACTGAAGGACTGTACCGGGTAGGCTGCTTAGAAACTCTGGTGGATCTCCTGACCCAATGAGATTGGTCTGGAGTCTGTGGATGCTGTTCATCTTCAGAATCTGAACTCTCACTATCAGAAGCTTCCACTGCCTCTTCATCTCTACCCATACCACCATCTTCAAACTCAGGAACTGTATCATCTTCAGTTTCCGTCTCTGGTTCATTAACTGGATCTGGATCTGGTTGTTTCTGAGCATCAACATCAAATTCAACTTGCACTTTCTGAACCTCTAAAGTGGTTGTGTTTCTATCTTTGTATAACTCAGCCTCATTAAAAGTAGCATGCTTACTTCTGACTAGTTTTCTGCTTTCAGAGTCCCAAAGCCTGTAGCCCATACTGTCAAACCCATAACCAATGAAAGTGTACTTCTTGGCTTTAGCATCAAGCTTGTCACCATCTTTCACTAGATCATAAGCACTGCACCCGAATAATTTCAAATGCCCAAATTTAACTGCTTCACCTTTCCACTCTTCTTCTGGTATCTTGAAACCCAAAGAAACAGATGGTCCCCGATTAATTAAATAGGCAGCAGTATTAATTGCATCTGCCCAGAACACCTTTGGAAGCCCTGAATTGATTCTCACACTTCTGGCTCTTTCACTCAATGTTCTGTTCATACGTTCTGCGACTCCATTTTGTTGAGGAGTGCCCGGGACTGTATAAATCATTCGAATACCGTTCTCTGCACAATAGTTCTGGAACTCTTTGCAGATGTATTCACCTCCGTTGTCCGACTTCAAGCATTTCACCTTCAAATCAGTTTCCAATTCAACAGCAGTTTTCCATTTTTTAAATACATCAAAAACTTCAGATTTATTTTTAAGAAAGTAGACCCATACCTTACGTGTCGAATCGTCTATGAAAGTGAAATAATAGTAAGCACCTCCCAAAGAAGCAACTGGAGTAGGTTCGAAAACATCCGTGTGAATAAGCTCCAATTTCTAAGCTTTCGGTGGCTTTCCTGTCTTCACAAAAGACACCTTCTTTTTCCCGAATACACACGGCTCACAAAATTCAGATTCGACCTTCTTTAACTCCGGAAGCTTTCCACTAGAAACGAGCATTTTCATACCTTTTTCACTTATGTGACCAAGTCGTTAGTGCCATAGATTAGATTGACTCAGGCCACTGGTCACTGCATTTACCCCATCTACAGGAACTTCAACCATGTACAATGTGCCCCTCTTTGTACCTCTGCCAATCACAAGATTCCTTTCACGACCTTCCATTGTCCCCCACCAAACATGACATCATATCCTTCACTATCCAACTGCCCAATAGAATTAACTTCTTTCTTAGACTTGGAATGACCCGAACATCTTTCAAGGTCCATGTGGTGCCTAATGGAGTCTTCAACACAACGTCCCCCATCCCTGTGATATCAAGAGCATGATCATTAGCTAAATGAACTTTACCAAAGTTACCTGTTTGTAGATTCTTCATCGACTTCGTGCTAGATGTAGCATGAAATGATGCTCCTGAATCCATGACCCATGACTCTGTAGAATCTGCAACACAGCAGATAAGAACATCATTTGAATTATCTTCAGCCAGATTAACTTCCTTTTCGTCTTTACAAGCAGATGGTTTAGGGCATTGGCTTCTAAAATGCCCATGTTCTTTGCAGTTCTAACACTGGATGTCTTTCCTAGGCTTTGACTGACTTCTTCTTCTAGACTTTGAACGACCCCTACTACTACCCCTTTCTTTTCCCCTACCTCTTCCTTCAGTGCTCAGCAAAGAACTAGATGATTCACCAGAATTTCTCCTTCTAATGTCTTCCCCAAAAATCAAATCACGGACTCCTTCAAAAGTAAGTTTAGTAGCACCACATGAACTACTAACTGCAGTAACTGTCCCTGACCAACTTTCAGGCAACGAAGATAACAATAACAAAGCTAAAACTTCATCATCAAACTTGATCTCAACAGATAACAAGCGAGAAATAATGGTATTGAAATCATTGATATGAGAGGCAACTGAACCACCCTCCACGCTCTTTCAATCTGGTGTTAACTAACTGTCTAATTATCCAGACGGCTTCTCGTACACATTCGATAAGGCTTTCATCAAGCCATGAGTAGTAGTTTCCTTCACAATGTTGAACGCAACATTCTTTGCCAGTGAGAGTCTGATAACAGCAATTGCTTTCCTGTCCAAAATCTTCCAATCTTTATCAGTCATATCTGCCGGTTTATCTTCATCCAAGGGTGCCATCAAATCCTTTTGACATAGCAGATCCTCAATTTGCATCTTCCAAAACCCAAAATTATGTCCATCAAATTTATCAATCTTTGTTCTCCCGTCATCAGCCATTATTCCAAACTAAGTGCTCAACAATCGAGTCAAAACCAGACAACACCAAAATCCCGAACAGCAGCAACGGCTGTTTCCGGCGGCGGCAGAGAGGATTTCCGGCAACGACGGCGCTGGAAACCTGATACGGCGGCGGCGGCGGTTGACGGCGGTGGCGGCGGCGGCTTAACCCTAATCGGGGTTAAGCAGTGTTGTTGACGGTGGTTGTACGGAACGGCGACGGAACCCTAGTTCGTGTGTACGGAAACAGGGGGAAGATTTTAACAGTAAACAAGAGCCTAAACTTGGCTCTGATACCAGTTGTTAGGATCAAAGAGCTCAAACACACGAACACAATCACGAAAACAATAAATCAAAAGCAATACACGAGACACGAGATTTATAGTGGTTCGGTTACGGTGTATAACCTACGTCCACTTGGGGCAACTAGGGTTTTCTTTTATTGAGGTGTTAAATGTTTATAAGTACAAGAGATATATTTATACTAACTAGACAATTAGGGTTAACACTCTTTGCCTAAAATAGCAAACTGGGCTTTAGGGCGGTCATCCCTTAATCTCCTAATTCTGTCTTCGGTTAATATCGGGCCCACCCGAGATGGGTCGGAGCCCACAACTTAACAAAATACGAATCCTAATCTTTCGTATAGAAAAAATTGTTAGTCGCTCAGAGCATGCCCTAGAAGGGCGTTTGAGGTGGTTTTTAAGGAGAGAGGGGGTGAGGTGTAGGAAAGAGGGATGAGATGGAGGTAAAAGGAGAGAGATTTATTCTTGGCTAGGAACGTCCTCTAACATTATTATGAGTGGGGAAAGGAGAGAGAGTTTGATGTTCTTGAGGAGAGAAAAATCTTGTAGTTGAGCAAGTGAGGTAGGGTGCCAACATGACATCTTTGTTTTTCCAAAACTAATTAGGGAAGCTCTCATTACGACATCTACAACAAGGGCGCTAAAAACATGGGTAAGGTGGCATCTACCCTCCACTTTCTCTATCTTGCCAACTCACAAACCTAAAAACCACCATTTCTCCCTTCTATTACCTCCCCCCTCACACACTTGTTATTTCTAGTTCTTCCACAATAATTTCCCCCCACCATCCCTTCTTCCCTTCACCATTTCTCTCTTCCACCTCACTATCTCTCTGCTCTAAAAAACTCTTAAAAGCATCCTATTAGGGAAGCTCTAATATGGTGAGTGCAAAAGAGAATAAAAAAACATGGGAAGTAAACTTATTGAGGTCAGAAGTACAATGTATCCAAAATATTCTCTATATAATACTCAGATAGTTTAGCAACTACAAAATTCAATGTATTGACAGACTAGAATGCAAACTTTGAACGAAATAATGGTCTAGTGATTGTAAAAAGCCTCTAGGTCTAAGTAGGGATAAGCAGCCATAAAAGTTCTTTATTTTTCTTATATATTTTGGTTAGCCCGCATCACAATGCGTTTTCATAAAGTGGGTATAATAGGCAATGATAGTATTTCCTTAATCACACAGCTCTATTTACAGGGGCTTGACTTATGAAATATGATAGTTGGTATGTTTGATTTAATACCTGAACAAGATAATATAGCGTCAAACCTACTTATTGAGAGTAGGTAATTTGGAAACCTTTCCTCTATGGTGTGTGCGTATATATATAAAATACAATTACAATTATATCTTAAGCGTGAACTGTTTACTCCACTTAAACTTTTGAGCAATGTTTTTTCAAAACCGGACCGGACAGTGAACCGAACGTCTTACTGGTCCGCTGGTCGGACAGGTTCAACCGGTCGGACCGTATATAAGAACCGAATAGAAATATAATTATTTTTATAAATATATATAAAAATACAAAAAAATAAAAAATTATATAAAAAACCGGTTCAACCGGTCCGGTTCCCGGTCCGACCGCCGGTTCGACCGGTCTTACCATTAGTTCAACGTTAAAAACAATTTTAAGCACCGAATCGGACCGGATTCGAGTCCGGTTCCCGGTCCAACCACTCGGACCGGCCGGTCCGGTCCGGTTTTCAAAACCATGCTTTTGAGTTAAGTCATCAGGCATTAATACACAAGATGATCATTTTACTGCTTATATAAGTTGTGGATGGTATTGAATCTTGTTGGAGCATATATTGTCATATATAGTGTGTCCGTCGCTTGACGAATAGTATAGGCTTAATGTTATCCACCTTGTAAACACATGAAACTGGGTCATTCGCAGGAGCATATGTGAATGAGACTCAGTCGTACGACTGAGCCATGCTAATTGACCAGTCGTGCGACTGAGAGATGCGATTAGACTGAACCATAAGAATGGTTCAGTCGTACGATTGAACCATACGCATGGTCCAGTCGTACGATTGAACCATACGCATGGTCCAATCGCACGAATGGGCCTAGTCGCATCTAATATGGGCCGAAGCCTATATATACCAGTTTCAATGTGTAGAAACCTAGGGGTTTTGAGAGGGAGTGTGCCCGGGGCCTAGGTGCTGCCGGATGTGAGGGGAGATCATGCTCGATCTCCCCTTGCCAAGAGTCTTGATTCTTAAGTTGTAACGAGCTTAAAATCGTTAGGTTTTATCAATGAAATCATTCGATTATTGTTCGTGTTATTGATTGACTTTTGGTTTATGCTGTTATTTATCCTTCCGTCAAGAACATGCTTGGATGTTTACCGATCCAGCGACTTCACAAATCTACCTTGTTTTCACAAAAGATCAAAAAACTAAATATGGTTTCACGACGCACAACGCTACTTCAACAACTATTAAAGGTGACAAAAGGTGGGTGGTTGGCCTTGGGGTAACAGGCCAGAACGTCTACTATTATGTACCCAAATTAGGTTGACATTAAATACTTTTCATCCAAATATTTTAATTTTTTACAGATAATTAGTGTGCTAAATATTACAGAAAGTATATTACTTCAACAATAATCTCATCTTTTAAACAAAATGATTCAAGAGTTTTTACGTATTAAAAAAACACTTTCAACCATTCCTTATAAGCTAACCTTTTCTATGTCACCTAGTTAAACATAACCCGAATAGACTCGTTCATAAGTAAAGAAAACTGCCACCTGAGTTAACTAGTAAGTGCTGCTCCAAAAGGAGACGCCATTTTACCAATGGGAGATAAGCTATCATCAACCGTGTATCCTTGTATTAAATAACTGTAATAAAATTACAAGGATTGAGAAATTTCACTCACAGTGGGGCGCTTTGATCGTCTATAAACTCTTTCAAGGGTTTCAACATGAACTTTCTTCAATCTCTTTTGAGCAGACCAGCTATTTTGCATTTGATGAACTGGAATTTTTGTGGTGACCTTGGCATTAATTGCATCTCTCTCATTTTCCAACAGAATAGCATCCTCAGGTTTGATAACAGGCTCCAATATCCTTGAATCGGGTTTATCAGGTAATGAAGCACTCAGCATAAGAAGATCTGGAGGGGGGTCACGAAGTAATTCAAGAACGATAGCTCTATCAAGGCATAAATCTGCAGCCAGATTCTTGATCTGCAATGCATTGACAAGAATTGCAACCATCAATAACGAATAGCATGATTAAAATTATGTCACCTGAGTTATGATAGCTAATGACTAAATAAAGTGGTCTATTTTAAAGAAAGAAGAAAGTAATGAGGAGACACGTTTCCAGACAATACCACACTTCTAAACACCAAGATGTAATTATCATTGCCCTTTTCACTTACAAAGATAAACCCAGCTTTGCAATAAGAGTAATTTCCAAACATTCCAGTATTGCATAAAATTGTGTGACATTGAACGATTGTTCTTCCAAAAACAAGATAAAAAACAGTTGCAGTTCAATTTATATCTGATGTTTCATGATTTACATGATGCAATTACCATCACACAAATTGGTCTTATCTATCCTTTACCTCTCATGTGTAAAGATTTGGAGTCTTTACCTTAAATCAGGATAGCCTCAAGATACATGAAAATAAATGTGAAGTTAATCCCTCAAATAATATACCAATAACAAAATAGGCATACGTGAATGTAACAAGCCGAGCAATTCATAGCTAACAATATACCAGCAGGATGACTTATATTCAGTAAGAAAAAGAGCTATTGAATAGTAAATATAACGAAAATAAAACTTGCATATGAAGTTATGAATATGCTTACACTAGTCTTACGGCGTCCGTCTTTAAGTGCATAAGCTAATCTCCTAAGCTGCCACCTTTTAAGTTCCAATGGTTTTTCATCATCTTCTTCTTCATCTTCATCTTCATCTTCATCTTCATCTTCATCTTCATCTTCATCTTCATCTTCATCTTCATCTTCATCTTCATCTTCATCTTCATCTTCATCTTCATATTCGCTTTCATCTTCATCTTTGTTCTTCTCTTCCTCTTGTTCTAGGCTATTAATTTCAATTTCTTTCTCAATTACTTCATTCACTGTTGTACCTTTTTTATTAAGTACTTTCTCGCCTTTAACTCCCACCTCAGTTTTCTCATCATCATTATCATCAAACAACCCCAATAGCTCATCATCAGCAAGTGCTTCCTCCAACTCACGTTCAAGTTTTATAAGATCTTCCTCGGTTATCTCATCGTCATCATCATCAAATGATAACCCATCATTTTTAAGATCTTCCTCTAGTTGCTTAAAAAGTGCTTCAAATGCATCCTCTTCAATATCTTCATCCTTACCAACAGTATTTCGACGCAAGCCTTGCTACAAAAACACAAGGCATTTAAGTAAAATCAATAACAACCACAAACATATAGGGTCGTGATAGAACCCACATGACAGAGTTGAGCAAACACATTAATATACTGGAAAAGAAAAAGACTTAAAAAAGAGCTTACTTTCAAAAGGCACACAACACCCATGACCCATCTGATTTTGATTGAACTCTCAACAAAAATTAAGCAGTACAAAAAGCTATTTCTCCATTTCCAAATTTTATACAAAAGCAAACAATAAATCCTTAGTACTAAGAAATATATCATTATCCTAAATTTATCCAAATCCTAACAGGATGTCATGATGAGGTTGCAACAAATGATCTTCAATGAGGATTAGTAGCGCTCACAAAGCAACCTTCATGTGAAACCCAACATAAGTTACCTTTTGTTATTCATTACCATCCTAAAGCACATGTTCTACCAAGCATTCATAGGTGAGCTCTAAATATTAGAGCTCATAAACTTAAAAACATCCTTCTATTTACTAGAAGCATTTATGCAAATTCTATCTTGCTGATATCATTATTTGATACACAAGGGAATACAAAGTTTTACATTAGTCAATCCATGCGTCCCTCTCGTTAAATCAACATAACACTAGAAGCACTTAATAAAATTATTCCTTTTGCACAGAATAGTTCCCGTGTTTGTGAGTTCCAATGGACAATGTTACGATAAATGGAAACGAGACCAAAGAAATTGAACATGACAAGTAGAGGATGGTGTGAAAAAAGAAACAGACAAATATTATATTGTGCACTGATAAGAATTACTCATGAATCTGAGGTGTGCAGTGTAAATCATTAAATCAATCAAGTCATCTGCTAACAAAAACCATATCACACTCCAATTGAACATCTAACAATCCGAATTGCGTAACTCTAATCCAGAGCTATCAATGTTCACATTTTCGCTTCGAGACTTGGGAACATAACAAATACCTTATTTTTCCTGGAGGAAGGGAGTGAAGAGCCGCTCTTGCTGCTACGACGGCGAGCACAGGTGACGACGGAGCAACGAGAAGATGATGGCCGTGAGTTGAGAGAGATGAGTGGCAGTTTGAAGATACGGTGATTAGGGTTATAGCAAGTTGAAGGGGGTTGAAATGGCATACAAAACTCAAGGGGTGAAGAGGACGCCATTAAAACGGTGTTTGGGGTTCTGAAGGGGTTTTGGAGGAGACGGTGAATATAGAGGGGAAATGGCAATCTAATCTATAACTATCCAAGAATCTTGTACCTAATAGTCAGTCCCCTAAACTTTCTACAAATCTTCATAGGCCACTAAAAAAGCTATATAGTGCTATTCTTGTTCCAAAAACAACTTTTCAATGGTACGTTTGGTTTAGTGTTCGTAATCAAAACAAATTGGTCGGTTTATAATTCATATCTAGGATATTAACTCACGCGATGCAGCGCGTCTGTCAACTTCGTTACATTTGTTGGGTTAATAACATAAATATGGTTAAGTACATAAAGAAAAACACAAATATATTACAATAAAACTACAAGGATCAACTCTACAACTCATAGCAAAAGTCTACACTAATGGTTACAATATGAAATTATCAAATTCAAATAGCAACTCTAAGTCCTCAAGTCTTTCATATCTTCAAGATGGCACATAGTTATTCT
>CM044017.1:27717969-27855469 GCA_024085815.1 Flaveria linearis | reverse complement strand
TCTCCAGCTTTTGCAGCTCATCCCGGGGGCAATACTACTCGGTCATCATTGTCTTGAACTCATCCCATGGCAAAATGTTGGCCATAACCTGACCCAACATTTGCACTTGGGCATTCCATCACGAAAGTGTCGTGCCTCGAGAGTCCCGGTCGCGTACTTAACTTGATCAACTGGTGGGCAGTTGCACTTGGCGAAGACTGATTTAGTCTTCTCGAACCACCTAACCAGTCCGACTGCGCCTTCAGCTCCACTATAGGTGTAGGGCTTGCAATCCGTGAAAGTTTTGTAGGTACAGGGTTAGGTCCTGTTTCAACAAACCAGAATTGTTTAGTTTGACGGTTTAAGCAAGCAATTTTAATGGTTTTTAAGTCACTCGTATCATTTACCTGCTGGTGGTGCAACGGGCACTTGAGCAGCGTGCACTGCAGCCACTGTCGCCTGCACATGCTCATTAATTAAAGCAGCTAGTTTTACGGGGGTCATATTAACCGCTGCCGCACCACGCCCACGTCCAGCGCAACGTCCAGCGCCATGTTCAACACCACATCCATGACCACGTCCTCTACAACCGGCTTCCATTTGTTTTCATTTTATATTCACAAACACAAAATGAGCAATATGTAACATATTTATCTCATTAAACCATAGTAAATAGTAAGAAGATAAAGAAGTTCATCAACCACAACATTTATAACCAAAATGATAACCAAAGATAAATAAATTGTAACCATTTCACAAAATATTCCATCAATGTCAAAATTTTCAGTTTTCTAGTTAGGTGGAAACAACCCTTCCCACATAGGTTTTCAAATGAAAAACACTATGCAGTCTAAGTCGAATGAAAAGGAAGAATCAATCTAGAATATCATATCTATCACTGTCTTCTACCATCTCATCGGTCTCTTCTTCTTCTGCTGGTGCTTCTTCAGGTTCTTCCTCAGGGTCTTCTTCTTTTTCTGGTTCTGGTTCTAGTTCCACAGCTACGTGCATCACCGCGAACTGTGCCTCCAAAGCCACAAGTCTCTCCCCATGATCATGTAGGGTGTTGTCCTGAACCTCTAATTGTTGTGTCGTCCAAGCTATTCTATCAGTTAAGTGTCATTGCTGCTGATAGTACTGATATGGTAGACCTTTCGCTTCAGCTAGTTCCCTTCTGGTGTCTCGCATCTGTTGTCGCAGTTCTAAGACTAGTCCTTTAAGCCACTGGGTACATTGTTTTCCGGTGTCTAATGCTGCCACCAGAGCTGCAATCACCTGCTCATTAGACTGCATTGTCCGAGGGAGGGAAGGTGTAGGCTGCTCAGTACTACTCCTAGTCCTTAGCCTCGTGACAAGCACACGCTCCTTATACATCATATGATCAACATACTTAGGGTAGAAGTTCCAATCCCATGGAGGGTCGCATTCCATCAAGGCGAATGGTTGATCCCGGTTTATTTCCCCAAGAGGGTAGTCAAGTCGTGGCCAATCAGGTGTCCGATCAGGTACAGGTGGGGGAGGAGGGGACTCGGATCGTGTAGGGGAATCCGAACTTATTGGTCTTTTACCCGTAGCTCGTGAAGATGATGCCATACTGTAGAGTATGTGATGTGTATGCCAATGAGTATACAGTAGAGGAATAAGGAACAAGTAACTAACTAACTGTGTGCGGTTATAGACTAGTGTGTATGCAACCTAGTTCCCTATAACCAATGGCTCTGATACCAATCTGTCACACCCTCAAAATCCGCATGCGGGGTTTTACCACGAGGCGTGTGACAAACCAGGATCCCAGTCATTAGTTACTTAGAACGACACTATATGCAACCTTTTAAACAAATCAGAGTTGAAAACTGTAAAACATTTGCGGAAGCGTTTTGTAAATAATTCAAGTCTCAAAGTACTAAAATGTAAATTGCGCAAAAACACGCGCCCAAACAAATGTATATAAATATGATGTATTCAAAATCGAACAGTGTTTGAAATAAGCATGCTTGACTCGCGTGCTCCTATGGGCAGCTGCTAGATACGACTTAAGAAAAGCATACTAAAATGTCAACATGACGGTTGGTGAGTTCAAGAGTTTGTTATCATCATAAACAATAGCGTTAGTCAAATATAATATAAACAAGTGTATTGAAATAGATTGCAAGTCAAATTTCATTAGTAAATAAACAATAGTGATTTCGTGATCAAAGCTGACTATGTTTGTCTGTTTGCTTCCTGCCACGACATACCAGGTCGTGACGCTGTTAGTAGTTTAGGACAATATTGCACCCGTTGACTGCCGGTCATACGGGTGGGGCTTGTCAGACCCAGTAGTACTACCCAAGATTTCCCGCTAAATTCCTTAATTAACGATCCGAAAGTGTGAGAGTTTTCTATGGCATAACACACTATGTTCTTACTATACACATGTTATGAAAGTAAAGCGTTATAATAGTGTATGTTGTCTCCCCCAAAAAGAGAAGTAAATAAAAATGGGGCATTGAACTCACCCGGTAATCCCAAGAGACAGTAAATACTATCACAGTGTGTGAGTAGGGACAACCCATCACAGGTTACCTAAATCACGTGAGTTTGCAAGTATACTAAACCTGAATAGTCAACAGGAACCTAAGTAACTTAGGAAGAAAAGACAATTGACCAAGTTGACCCGTTTGACCCGTTGGTGACATATTAGTTTAATTTCCATTTAATCAAGTGTAGCAATGTATCATACATGATAATCATACAAGTTTCACTTAGCATAATCACATTGATCTCCAGTTTTATACAAATCAACATTCATAGAAATGATCAATTCTAATCCCAAACATGACTTCCTAATCACAAACAATAGTCCATGTTGTACATTCCAAGACACATCAACAACATCATCCATCATACACACATTAGGTATACAACATCATACTTGTATCCATGCATTTTTCCAAGCAACCTAGATTCTTCTAACTAGCTCATCAACCATCCAAACAACTCAATTAACATAATACAACACATTAGACATTATCAATAGACATCCTATCATGATCCTAGCATCATAAACATGTCCAATTCACAACATCCAATGATTTTCCAAATTAAATTTTCCCCTTTGGGAAAGTAATATACCAATGTCAATACAATACTCAATTTCTTCATGAATTCACAAACAATATACTATATCAATTTCATACTAACATCTAGGCATGACCAATATCATCAAATCATCATAATTCACAAATCTCATACAATAAAGTTACTACTTTTAGCAAGATATGAACTGCAGGATAAATTCTTGGATTTCTAGCATTATAATCATAATCCCAACATTCATACAACATCATAACCACCCTAACAAACATCAATTCATCATCAAATCACCATTCTCATGCAACAAAGTTACTATTATTAGTAACGTATGAACAATGTGTTGGGTATTCTACCTTGGAAGAAATTGAAGATTTCAATTGTATTGAAGTTGAAGACTTGAAGCACGAAATCAAAAAAATTAGTCTAGGGTTTAAATTGTAATTATTTGTAATGCTAGACTAGTATATATTTTAGCACATATCATCCTTGTAATGTGTGATTAATTCACCACATGTTAGGGTGAACTAGGGTTTATCACCAACAACAATATATCATCATCCCTCATGGATGATGATTTCAACATTATATCATCATTCTTTTGAATGATGATTTCAACAATATATCAATAACATCAAGCATTAATCAGCATTGTATGTGTTCTTCATGTTCATCATCATCATTATTTATTATATTTTAGCACCTAATCATTGAATTCTTGTTATCATCAATATGAATCCTAAGATCCATGCTCATGTTCACGTTCAAATCATAAACACACAATTGGTATCAGAGCTGGAGTTGTGGATTCATATTGATTGTGATGAATTTTCATGTTTAGTCTGCTGAAATTATTGAAGATTTGAAGAAAACAATTCAACAATCAATCAATATTCAAGGTTTTCGGCTGCCTCAAGATCAAAAAGATGCGGTTTTGGGGCTGCTTCTGAATCATCTGTGGCTGCCAATTAAGGGCTAAAAAACAAGGCTGCCGAAGGCAGCTCTTGCGGCCGCAAAAGAGGCTGCCAAAGGCAGCTTGTGAGCAAAGGATTGCAGCCACATAAGGGGCTGCCGATCAAGGTTCTTGCGACCAAATAAGGCTGCCAAATAGGGCTGCCAAATCGAGTTTGAGGCTGCCGAATGTGGCTGCCAATTGGGGTTGCAAAAGGGGCTGCCGAATGAAGCTTGTATCGAATCAAAGAAGCTGCCATAAGTGGGATTTGCGGCCACAAGGCCACATTATGGATACCGAATTAGGGTTTGCAACCTTGTGTTGCAAATGGGCTCATGATCATCATTGGTTTTGTTTCTTGGGCTTAATCAATAAAACAAGAAAAGGTGGACTCAATTCAATTGTTTGGGCTGCAAACATAAAACAAGAAAAGGTGGACTCGAATTTAATTATTTGGGCCGCCAACATCAAAAGAAAATATGGATTAGGGTTTTAGCTTAAAGCTATGAATGCAAGCTATAACCTCAAATCAAACACAAAAATGGATGTTCAAAGTTTTGAAGACCACGCTTCCGCATCAACGACATATTTCTCGACTTTGGATAACTATTCAAAAACAAGATCAAGCTTCAATTCACATTGGAAATCTACAATTTAGGGGGAGTATTGTTGGGTATTCTACCTTGGAAGAAATTGAAGATTTCAATTGTATTGAAGTTGAAGACTTGAAGCACGAAATCAATAAAAATATTAGTCTAGGGTTTAAATTGTAATTATTTGTAATGCTAGACTAGTATATATTTTAGCACATATCATCCTTGTAATGCGTGATTAATTCACCACATGTTAGGGTGAATTAGGGTTTATCACCAACAACAATATATCATCATCCCTCATGGATGATGATTTCAACAATATATCATCATTCTTTTGAATGATGATTTCAACAATATATCAATAACATCAAGCATTAATCAGTATTGTATGTGTTCTTCATGTTCATCATCATCATTGTTTATTATATTTTAACACCTAATCATTGAATTCTTGTTATCATCAATATGAATCCTAAGATCCATGCTCATGTTCACGTTCAAATCATAAACACACACAATGTATTTTATAAAACTAAGCTTTACAATTACCACTTAACCCTTGTAACTTAGAGTTTGGGTTATTTTTGTTAAGTTTTAGTTTAAAACAATTACCACTTAACCCTTGTAAATTGTATTTTATAAAACTAAGCTTTACAATCTTTTTTAAAAGGTTTTTAACTAACAATACAAGCATATAAATTAATAATTATAATCCTGTGCATTATCTTTATTAGTTACAAAACACACGAATTTAAATACACACTTTAACACGTTACTTGATAAAATTCACAATTAATATTTAAATCGCGTAAACACATAAGCATAACACAATAATCACATTATTGATTAGATTATTACTAGTTTATCATTGTTAATTATTTTGAAGTCACCAACGTTCAACGACAACTAGTGTGTGCTCACGACACGTGTATGCAAGACCTCGGAACTAACGAAGCTTGATAACGGAAAATTACCGGATGTCACATTATCCCCATGTTGAAAGAATTTTTGTCCTGAAAATTGTATTACATGGTGTGTTCCATCACTGCTCTACTGCATTGGCACAAAATAATGAGTGAGTTTCGGGTGAGTTGTCACATCATCCCCATGTTGAAAGAAATTTCATCCCGAAATTTAATCAATACCTTCATCTGCTGGCATCGTCGTTTCGAATAGTTGAGGATACTTAAGCTTCATCTGGTCCTCACATTCCCACATGAATTCCGGTCCACATCTCGAGTTCCAACGAACTTTAACTATGGGTATCTTGCTTTGCTTAAGTGTCTTTACCTCACGATCCATCACCTCGACTGGTTCCTCAATGAAGCGTAATTGTTCATCTATTTGCAACTCTTCAAGCGGTACTGCCATTGTTTCATCCGATAATCACTTCTTCAAATTTGAGACATGAAATACATCATAAATTCCAACAAGCGAATCAGGTAGGGCTAATCGATAGCCCACCGGACCTATTCTTTTCAATATCTCAAATGGTCTAACGTATCTCGGATTTAGCTTTCCTCTCTTACCAAACCGAATCATGTCTTTCCATGGTGAGACTTTCAATAAGACTTTGTCACTAACCTGGACCTCTAGAGGTTTCCGTAGCTTATCAGCATAACTAATCTGTCTGTCACGTGCTGCAGCTATACAGTACCTTATTTGTACAATCTTCTCAGTGGTCTCGTGCACCAATTCAGGACCCGTTAGCTGACTATCACCAATTTTAGCCCAACAAACTGGTGATCTACATTTCCGTCCATACAAAGCTTCAAATGGTGCTGCCTTTATGCTGGTGTGATAACTATTGTTGTAAGAAAATTCCACCAACGGTAGGTGAACTTCCCAATTATTCCCGAAGTCAATCACACAAGCACGTAGTATGTCCTCTAACGTCTGTATGGTGAGCTCACTTTGACCATCGGTTTGCGGATGATAAGCGGTACTCATGTCCAATCATGTACCCAAAGATTTCTGCAATTACTACCAGAAGTGCGAGGTAAAACGAGCATCGTGGTCAGAAATAATTAAGACCGGTACACCATGTCTCGAAACTATTTCCTTCAGATAGAATCGGGTTAACTTTTCCATCTTATTCGTTTTCTTTATCGCCAAGAAATGATCGGACTTCGTTAATCGGTCTACGATAACCCATATCGTGTCACAACCAGTATTAGTTCGAGGTAGTTTGGTGATGAAAGCCATGGAGATCTGTTCCCACTTCCACATAGGAATCTCAGGTTGTTGTAATAATCCAGATGGTTTCTGATATTCCACTTTTACCTTCGAACAGGTCAGACACTTGCTCATATACGTAGCTACATCCGCCTTCATGTTAGGCCACCTGTGGTGCGCCTTCAGATCATGATACATCTTGTCAGATCCAGGATGTATAGAATATTTAGACTTGTGTGCCTCACTCAGAACCAAGTCTCTCAGATTTCTATAGACAGGCACCCAAAGTCTATCCATAAAATAACAAATCCCATATGCTTTCACCTCAAGCTATTTATCCATCCCACTTAATGACTCGGACCCAATATTTTCTACTTTCAAAGCCTCTGTTTGTGCTTCCTTAATTTGTTCAGGCAGTTGAGTGCTGATCGTAAGCTGTAAAGCTCACACTCGTCTAGGTTTAGAGGTTTCTTTCCAGCTTAGGGCATCGGCAACCACGTTTACTTTCCTCAGATGATACTTGATAGCGCAATCATAATCGTTTAGTAGCTCCACCCAGCGTCGTTGCCTCATATTCAGTTCCTTTTGCTCAAAGATATGTTAAAGACTCTTGTGATCGGTGTAGATGGTGCATTTGGTACCGTACAAGTAATGTCTCCAGATCTCCAACATAAAAACCATTGCACCCAATTCCAAGTCATGGGTGGTATAGTTCTTCTCATGAACTTTCAGTTGTCTCGAGGCGTAGGCTATCACCTTATCCCGCTGCATCAAGACACAACCCAGTCCCTGGATAGATGCATCACAGTACATCACGAAATCATCTGTTCCTTCCTGTAATGCCAGTATCGGTGCGCTGCAGAGTTTCTGTTTCAACAACTGGAAGGCTGATTCTTGACTTTCTCCCTATTTAAACGTGGTACCTTTATGTGTCAAGGCAGTGAGGGGTTGAGCAATTTTGGAAAATCACTCAATGAAGAGTCGATAGTATCCTGCCAATCCAAGAAATTGACGTATCTTATTAGGAGTCTTAGGAACCGTCCAATTCTTGATTACTTCCACCTTTGCAGGATCTACATAAATTCCCTTCTCATTCACAATGTGACCTAGAAACTGCATCTCTCGTATCCAAAAGTCATATTTAGAGAATTTGGCATATAGTTGCTCCTTCTTCAGCAATTCTAAGATCAATCGTAGGTCCTCCTCGTGTTCCTCCTTGGTCTCAGAGTAGATCAATATGTCATCGATAACATGATAACAAACTGATCAAGGTAGGGTTTGCACACGCGGTTCATGAGGTCTATGAATACCGCTGGTGCATCGGTCAACCCAAACGACATAACCAAGAAGAGGTGTTGAAGGAAGATCGCCTTAATTCCGAGTGAATGAAGGGTCTAGTTGCAGAATTGGGTGAAAACACTATCGATGTTAAAACCCAAAATGGACGGATATGGATCCTTTGTTACGGAGATCTACGGGGACAAATTATGGATGAAGCTCATAAGACTTGATACTCGATCCAACTCGGTGCCACGAAGATGTATCAGGATATGAAGAAAGATTATTGGTGACCGGGAATGAAGCGTGATGTAGTAGAGTACGTGAACAAGTGCCTTACTTGTTTGCAAGTGAAAGCAGAACATTAGAAACCATACGGGAAGATCCAACCATTGGATATACCCGAGTGGAAGTGGGAGCACATCACCATGGACTTTATTCCTAAGTTACCTTGTACGGCAAAGGGGTACGATACTATTTGGGTGATAGTTGATCGGCTGGCAAAGAGTGCTCATTTCCTACTGATCGCGAGATATATTCGTCCGAGAGGTTGGCGGATCTGTTTATCAAAGAGATCGTTGCTCATCAGGGTATGCCAGTTTCATCATGTCAGATTGTGATACTCGATTTACATCGAAGTTTTGGAAGAGATTCCATGATGTGATGGGGATGATGTTGTATATTAGCATGGCTTATCATCCTCAGATGGACGGTCAGTTTGAGAGAACGATCCAGACGCTCGAGGATATGCTCTGAGCATGCGTAATCGATTTTGGAGGAAGTTAGGAGGATCACTTACCATTAGCAGAATTCTCGTACAATAAGAGTATCATGCCAGCATTGGTATGCCACCTTTGTTGATACATGTGTCCCTAGATTCTGAGTTGAATGTAAAATGTCTTGAGTATGTGTAAGTGAATGATGATTAATGAAATACATGTGGTTGTTTATATTATAATGTTTATATATTTCATTAATGGGTTAAGTAATGACTAATTATATAGGTTTGGTTTTGTTTGAATTGGTATGCATAATGTTGTAATGATTAACACATTCAAACTTAACATGATGTAGTTATCATGCGAATAGGCCATGCGAATGGACTATACGCATGAATAACTTCATGCGAATGGCTAAGTCGCACAGTTAATCCAGGAGACTGGATCAGTCGTAAGACTAAAGCATGAGATTGATCCAATCGTACGACTGAAAGTTCAGTCGTGAGTATGGATCATACGCATATCTCAATCGCACGACTGAACCATCCGAATGGTTCAGTCGCCCGAATGAGAAACCCTAACCTATAAATACCACTTAATTCGTGGAAAAACGTGACACTTCGAATACTAGAAACCCTAATCGACCCAGAACGTGCTGTTCGACCATTCCAACTTCATAGAGCGTTTCAGATCATTCCGAGTCAATTCATAACGTTTTCTAATCGTTAGGATTGATCTTGATTTCGTTCTCACTGATTGGATCGCCAATCAAATAGGATTCCGCACTATTTGATCTGGTACAACGAAGAATCGGTTAGTACTCCGTACGTACACGGTCCTAACAAGTGGTATCAAGCTTTGGCTCTTGATTCTTCGTTGATTCAATCGTTTTTCTGAAAAAGTCTACGTTTTTACGCAAAAGGATCCATTCTTTTGGCTAAAAATTGAGTCTTTACGTGTGCATGTTCTGAAAATTCAGTGTTTTTCGAGTTTCAGCCGTCTAGGGTGCAAATATTTGCGTTCTAGGTCAAAAGTGTTCAAAATCACGTTTACAGCCGACCCAGTCGCACGATTATCTCAATCGTACGACTGAACTCTTTCGCCCAGGTCTTTCGCACGTTTGAGTCAGTCGCCACTCCATTCGCCCGGTTGAGTCAGTCGCTGTGTCAATCGCCCGAGTGAGTCAATCGCCCACTCCAGTCGCACGTCTGAGTCGTTCGGTCTGTTCAGTCGTCTAAGTCTCTCAGTCGGCCGATTCTACCGTACGTCTGAGTCCAATCGGATACAGCCCAATCGCATTAGTAGTTTAATTCTCAAGTTAAATTAATTCAAGGATGGACTCAGAAAATTATGCCATGTCAGCTGGAAAGGATTCGAGAATTCAGAACTTGTTGTTACTGGAGAATGAGATAGGGAACCATAACAAGCCACCTAAACTATTGACAATAGAGGATTTTCCACAATGGAGACAACGTTTTGAGATCTATCTTAATGGCGTAGATACTAACTTATGGAACTCTATTGAGGTTGGCTATAAAATACCCGTGGGGGCTGATGGTGTTCCTTTGACTTTGAGTGGACTCACCGATACACAGAAGGTTGCTTACAATGCAGAGAAGAAGGCCTATGCTATTTTGACTCAGTCCATTCCAAGCCTATTTTTCATCAATACTCAGAACACAAACAAAGTAAAAAACTGATGGAAGTTCTTGAAAAGAGGTATGATGGAAATTCAAACTTAAAGGCACTGAAAGGTAAAGCGTTGAAGAAGGAGTTTGATAACTTCTCAGCAATTGGGAATGAAAGCTTGGATGAAATCATCGATCGTTTCTACCACCTGATGAGTGAACTTCACACTCATGGTGTTAAGACGTCAATGGAAGACAAAGTTTTAAGCTTGGCAGATGGTCTACCTGCAAAATGGGATTCATTCATTTCTACTCTGCGATACAACTCAGTTTTAGAAACCCTGGATATCAATGACTTTATTCTAAAACTGAGAGAGGAGGAAGTGCGACAAAAATACAAGGCTAAGAAGGTTCTTATGCTCAAGACCCCTCTCTCTACAATGTTCCTTCTACTTCCACCCCTGCTGCAAAGTCTTCTGGTGCACCTCTGCAAACAGCCTTCGTGTCCAATGTATCTTCAACTGCTGAACAAGGCTCATCATCTGCAAATGAGTCTCTTGGTGCATCTGGAGCTAGTCAAAGCCCTATTGTTACTCAGTCTGCAAAGTTGACAACAGAAAATCTGGGAAAGGTAACAGTGGAGGTTGCTAAAGAGCACATGGATCTTCTGGCTGCTGTTGTGCATTCTTATGATGGTTTGGTGGCGGGCAAGATTGGTAATTGCCACCTTGCTGATGAAGATTATGAGCAAGTAGATGAGAATGAGCTGGAAAGAATGGACATCATGTGGGCTCTTGCAAGCGCTGTCCGAAGAGCCAAGAAATTTGTGAAGAAAACAGGGCAGAATCTCGTGGCTACTAAAGATACAACCTTTGGTTTTGACAAGTCTAAAGTCACGTGCTTCAATTGTGGAGAAAAGGGCCACTTTAAAAGGGAGTGTTCAAAGCCTAAGAAGACTGGGAACGGGAATCCATTTTCCTCGTTCAACAGGCAAGATAGAGACAAGAAACCAGCGTCCACGGGAAGTGATTCTAAAGCTATGGTAGCACAAGGAGATGAAGGACAAGACTGGTCCTTTCGATTCGTGTCTGATGAAGCTAACATAGCATCCGTGGAGACTTGAACGAAGACTCTGCAAGTGAAGGGGAAAGCTCAGCTGAAGTCGATACTGCTGATTTGGAAGAGACGTTTGATGCTGTTGATGAAATCGTCCAGAATGAGTTGAATTCAGAATCTGAAGCTCAATCTACGTCTCAGAATGCTTTCATGGCTGGCACGTCGACATCTACACAGGTAAAATCTAAAGATGAATTATTTGATGAACATGTTTGTGTCGAATGTGATAAATTTAGAGAAAGCATTGATCTAAATTTTGCTAGGTTGTTAGAACACAATGATAACTTAGTAAATGACTTAAAACTGTGCTCAGAAGCTAATCGTGTCTTAAAACAAAATGAGAGCAGTTATAAAGAGAAGTTAGATGCGTTGCAGAAGCAACTAAAGGAAACTGAAGTTGTTGTCTTTAACCAAGAAAATGACATTAAATACTACTTAAAGACCATTGAAGAGACTAAAAAGGACAAAGCGGTCTTACAGGTAGAAAATGAGTCATTGCAACAAAAACTACATAGTCTAGCGAGTTCTTCGCACATTTTGAAAAACTTGGTTAAAGAACGCAACAATGGGGAGGGATTGGGTTACAAGGTAGTTCCACCACCACATGAAATCCTTTTGAACACAAAACAACGTCCAATTAATAACAATCAAATTAAGGATCATGTGGTGACAACTCCTTTGGTTAGTGATCCGGACACAGCAGTTAAGTCTGCTTCTCCGGATGATGATCAGAAAACTTCAACATCAAGCAAGGTCAATGTTGAGAAACGGGTGGAAACAAATGTCCAAACAACTCTTGGTTCGGAATCAAAGTCAAATATTACACAAACCAAGATATCTAAATCCACTCAAGTTAAACCAGTTAAAAGGGATAATATTCAGCCTCAAAGACAATTAATCCAAATATTAAACAAGTTAAATTTGTTAAAGAGGGTAAATATTCAAAGACTGAGACCAAAAGACCCATTCCTGAGCTATACTTGTGGTCAGCGAGGTCATATTTCAACTAATTGTCCACGCTATCAGACACCAAGAATTAAAGTTGAGCTAAACGACAAAGTCAAAGTAGATTCAAAACAGCGTTCTAAGACCCCGGTTAGATCGAAAACACCCATTAGGCATAAAACACCTTCTAAGTCGTGTTCGTCCCCACCACGTCAAAGGCAAAACAGACAAGTCCCCGACAGGTCTGTGACACCAGCGAAAAAATCTGTTTCTGAATCTAAATTATATGCTCAAACTGTTAATCAGTCTAAAGTTTATCATAAACAATCCTTTCACAGGGATGGTTTATGGAAAGCCAAGACATCTGGTGAGTCTGAAAGCCAGGACAATCTGAAAGTTGAGATTCCACCCACTGATAAAGGACAGTGGGTCGAATTCATGATGGTTGATTCCTCTGGGAAACCCAAGCCAGTCAAGGCTTGGGTCCCCCTCCTTAACTGATTGTTTTCAATTATGTGCAGGTTGTCCGCTACAGTGCTTCAACAAATACATGGATTGTGGATAGCGGAGCTTCCAGGCACATGACAGGAAACAAGTCTCTTCTTTTTAATGTCAAACAAATTAAAGGGGGACATGTTTCCTTTGCTGGGAACAAAGGAGGATACATTACTGCTCAAGGCGAAGTAGGTAATGAGAAGGTAAAGTTTGATAAAGTAAATTTTGTTCAACAACTAGAAAACAATTTACTTTCAGTGTCTCAGATATGTGACAAGGGCTTCAAAGTTATGTTTGACAACCGAAAATGTTACATACTGAAAAAGGAGATGGAAATTCCAGAGAAGCAGGTTTTGATGTCTGCATCCAGGTACAATGATCTATATGTCTTGGATATGTCTAATGCTTCTACCTCTGAATCTACAGCTCAATGTTTCCTCTCAAAAGCGACAGAGAAGGACTCCATCTCATGGCATAGAAGGATGGGACACATAAATCAAAGGAAGATGAATCATCTGATTCACAACAACCTTGTTGAGGGAGTTACAGTCAAGAACTTCCAACTTCCTGATTTTTGTGTCTCTTGCAAGAAGGGAAAGCAGACCAGGAAATCTCACAAGACCAAGCACGTCAACAAATTGAGATGCCTTTGGAGTTGCTACACATGGATCTCTTTGGTCCAGTCAACACAAAGAGTATAGCAGGGACTGGTACTGCTTTGTAGTCACTGATGACTACTCAAGATTCACCTGGGTGATGTTTCTGAAAGCTAAATCAGAAACATTTGAATCATTCAAGGTGCTCGTCACGACTTTGGAGTCACTCTATAAACTGAAGGTGAGAAGAATACGTTCTGACAATGGCACAGAGTTCAAAAATCAGTGGATGGATGCTTTCTGCAAGGAAAAGGGAATTGTTCATCAGTTCACTTCCGCATACACACCACAGATGAATGGAGTTGCAGAACGAAAGAATCGGAGCTTAATTGAGACTGCACGAACCATGTTAGCTGATTCAAAGCTCCCAGTTCAGTTCTGGAATGAGGCGGTTGCAAATGCCTGCTACACACTTAATCGTGTGTTAGTAGTCAAAAGGCATGGCAAGACTTGTTACGAGCTACTTCAGAAGAGAAAGCCAAATTTGGAGTATCTGGAACCATTTGGAGCTCCATGTACATTGCTGAAGAAGACTCAGGATGGCAAGTTCAGCGAGAAAGCTGATCAAGGAATATTCTTAGGATACAGCATCCCAGACAAGCGAGTTTACAATAACTCGACGGGTCAGGTAGAGGTGTGGTGCAACGTGGATGTTCAGAGATACATCACACCTCCTGCTGGAAAAGGTCCATCATCATTCTTCGATTATGATGGCTTTTTCAAATCCTTTAATCTTCCACAGTTTGATTCAGAGGATGATGTTGCTACCCAGATGATGTATGATGTTCTTATCTCCCGAATCTGGATTCAAGCAACATCACACCTACTGATGGTGCCTCAAGCTCTTCGACTCCTGCTCATGATGAGAGTGATGATTCATCAGGTGATGAAGAAGCACCTGCTTCTAACCCTGAGCATACAGCTAATCAACACAGTGAGTCAACAGCTGCGGAACCAGCTGCAGGAAATCCGGACACTGAACCAGCAGTCACCAATCTGGATTCTGAGGTTGTGGTTCCTACCACACCAGTGACTAGGATCAGTGTGAATCATCCCCCTCGTCTATCATTGGGGACATTCAATCCGGTGTGCAAACACGAAATCAGCTGTACTCTGCTGATTATGCGGCAGTCATGGAAAAGGGTTACGTCAATGACGGGGCTTTCTCATGTTTTGTTTCACAAATCGAGCCTAAATATGTCTGTGACGCCCTGAAAGATGAGGCCTGGGTCAATGCCATGCAAGAAGAGCTACTCCAGTTCAAGAAACTAGGAGTCTGGACTCTAGTTGACAGGCCAAAAGGAGTCAAGGTAATTGGTACCAAATGGGTACTAAAGTGCAAGAAGGATGACCAGGGTGTTGTTATCAGAAACAAGGCACGGTTGGTCGTTCAAGGCTTCAGGCAAGTCGAAGGAATCGACTACAATGAAGTCTTTGCTCCCGTAGCTAGAATGGAAGCTATACGTATCTTTCTAGCCTACGCCTCTTACATGAAGATCAAAGTTTATCAACTAGATGTTAAGAGTGCATTCTTGCATGGGGAAATCCGTGAAGAAGTATATGTCAGTCAACCCGAAGGATTCGAAGATCCGTATCATCGGGACAGAGTCTACAAGTTAGACAAGGCTCTGTACGGGCTACATCAGGCTCCTCGAGCTTGGTATGAAAAGCTCTCCACCCATTTGTTGAAACATGGTTTTCGCAGGGGTGTAATTGACTGTACATTATTCATCAAAGAAAAGGATGGTGACTTGCTTATGGTGCAGATATATGTGGATGACATCATCTTGGATCTAGAAATGAAGCTTTGTGCAAAGAGTTCGAATCTGTGATGAAAGCGGAGTTTGAAATGAGTGCAATGGGAGAAATGAAGTTCTTCCTAGGATTACAGGTGGATCAAACACCTACCGGCATTTTCTTACATCAGTCCAAATATGTCGGCGATATTCTCAGTCGATTTGACATGGAAAATGCGTCTGCTGCCGGTACCCTCTCACCACAAATCATGATGTGGCTCCTGATGAGAATGGGGATTTGGTGGATGCCACTATGTATCGTGGGATGATCGGATCTCTCATGTATCTCACTGCCTCGCGTCCAGATATCATGTATGCAACATGTTTATGTTCTAGATATCAAGCGAAGCCAAAAGTGAATCACTTGATTGGGGTGAAAAGGATTTTTCGTTATCTGAAGGGTACTCCAACACTGGGATTGTGGTATCCTCATGATGATGACTTCGAGCTTACCGCATACAGCGATTCAGACTATGGTGGCTGCAAGATGAATTTCAAGTCTACATCAGCAGGGTGTCAGTTCTTTGGAAGACGGTTAGTCACGTGGCAATGCAAGAAGCAGACCTCGGTTGCTCTATCAACCTGTGAAGCTGAATATGTTGCTGCTGCAAGTTGCTGCTCTCAGATCATCTGGATTCAACAGCAAATGCGAGACTACGGTTTGAAATTTTCTAACACTCCTATTTATGTTGATAATTCTGCTGCCATAGCTGTCACTAAAAATCCTGTTCAACACCCAAAAACAAAACACATCGGGATTAAATATCATTTCATACGCGATTGCTATGAAAAACAATTAATTGATGTGATTAAAATTAACACGGATTTTCAGCGCGCTGACCTTTACACCAAACCGTTTGATAAACCAAGATTTTTATATCTGCTAGAGGTCAACGGTGTTAAAAAGAAAAGTGATGTGATTGCTGAAGAAGCAGATACATAGTCCGACTCGTGTTTATTCGTTTATTTTCTTTTTCCTTCATTTTTATTTTATTTTTTAATTCCCTTGTCATATAAAATCCAAAAACACAAAAGATTTTTTGTTTTAGAATTTTAGGGGGAGATTTATTTCAGTATTTATTTACTTAAAAAAAAATGGGGGGGAGGTAAGTTAAGCTGAAAGGCACAGACAAATAAACTGGAAATGCGACTCGATAAAACTGGAAAGTGATAGCACACAGGCACCGAGTTACTTGGAACATCAAATTGGTTTTCAGTTTCAAAAATAAAAATCATAAATCAGAGAAGTCTAAGTCTAACAAAATGGGAATATGATAGAAGTTTTGACTGGTATTGTAATCACTTGGAGAAAGTAGATCTAGGGTTGTGTAAGTACACAATACGATGTGTCAGTAGATTCACATAGACCATTAGACATCATCAGTGAACTGGCTTAAACTAAATTTACTCAACAGTTGTGTGTTCTCATGGTATCCCTGGTCTGCACAATCAATCAATGTCCAATAAGGGGTGAGGAGCAAACTAATGCCACAAATGTGAGCAAAGACCTGCAAAACAGAGCAAAAGATGACAAATGTCATTAAAATAATGTATATACAAATATGCTGCTCTAAGAAGATAAATAGGTATTGCGCCTCTCTGCTGTGCGATGGCACTGACCTGAGGCTAAGCATAACCTATTCGTTCTAAGAATTCATTGTTGTTTGCGCCTCTCTGCTGTGCGATGGCACTGACCTGAGGCTTGGCATCTCTTTGACAATTTTTAGAACCAAATCTTCTAAGTCCAAGACCGCTCAAAAATCTCCTGAGGACGATTGATTACCATATACCTGTGGAATACACAAATACGGTTTGACCTAATTCATCTAATTAATCGCTGATGTGTGTCAAACGTCTGTGTATGGATTTAAGTGGACAAACATACTGACAATCGTCGTGGCTGCATCGCCTGATGTTCAAAATCAATAAAAATTACATATTAGTTCAAACATGATTCCCAGTTAGATCTTAGAAGTCTTCCATAAGTCAAAAACTGTGCAATCGTATCATGCAAAGTGTAATAAGCACTGAATGTTCCAAGTGATGGTGTATATGCCTGTCTGATTCCACGAGAGTCCATTCCGGACAAAATGTTAATGCTAATAAGCTATACAAGCCTGCCCTAACAAAAATCACAAAAATATGTCTTTCTATTCATAGGTTAAGATTTGTTTAGTCTTAGTATAATGTGTCATGTCGGACTGTGTATACTGTTATCTGCTAAATGTCACTGAATGAGCTTAATGTTTATCTAAACTGATTGTTCCTGAAAGGTTAAAAGGATCACGTCTGAGGTGATCGGGTGGATAAATGGATCACGTCTGAGGTGATCGGGTGGTTAAATGGATCATGTCTGAGGTGATCAATTGCACATAATGTTTTATCAATTGGTAAATAAACTAAGTGTTGGTTCATATCTTAACAAAAATGGCACAAGTATAGCCCAATCGCTCGACTGAATCTGATATGACCCAGTCGTACGAATGGGTATACGATTGAATACAATCGTAAGATTGGACCATGCGAATGAACCCAATCGGCAGATTGAATGTGCCCGACTAGGTCAAATGTGCGAATGGAGGTGAGTTGATCGAATGAAACTGGTCGATTGAGCGAATCGTACGATCCAAGTTCAATCGCACGAATGAATCATGCGATTAGACTCGATCGTATCTCTTGATTCTGATTCGGTCGAATGAGAAAGGCGAATGAGTCCAGTCGGCCGATTGAACTGAGTTTGGCTATAAATAGCCCCCTTAGTCGATCGAAGACATCATTCACCCTAATATTCCCGATTCGCACCGATACTCTGCAAATTTTCGTTTGATCTTTAATACGTGTGATATACTCATTCTGACCTTTTGGATTTGTGACACAGGTAATACGCAACACAAGGATGCATCAGAACGTAGAATATGATGGTTAATCAGTCCACATTTGCCCTAAATGTTGACTTGTAACAAATCTGCAAAATAAACTGCTTTAATCACATGCAATGTTAAAATCAATGATCTAAGTAGTCTAAGTACATGATTGCGAGTCTAACAAGCCTGAACTTAATGTCTAATTTGCAAAAATGATAAATCTGAGTTTGAAATGGAACAGGTTTCTTCGATGCGACTGGTCTCCCTGATGAACTTCAATCGACCGATTGAAAGAGGAGACTCATTCATTCGGCCGAATGGATTATGCGAATGGGTTGAGTCTGCCATACGATTGGTTGCCCCGAATGAACTTCAATCGCCCGAGTGAAGGAAGTGATTCATTCAATCGACCGAATAGGTCATTCGAATGAGTTCATTCGGTCGGACAACTCAATCGTAGAAATACATCATTCGACTAAACCCAGTCGCATAGTTCATTCTCACGATTGAACTACACTGGTTTCTGATTTAGTCAAACTCTGTTGTTCAAGTTTATAACGTACATTTGCTATTTTGTTACAGGAATATGGCTAATCGTTGGTCCATTAATCCAAAGCACAACATTTGTGCTAACTTGGATTCCACCTCGAGGAATGGTGGGGAGTTTGCAGGGATCATCGACTTCTTGAGGAGGTCACGGATCTATAAAGCCATATCTACACCCTGTACTCCCTACCAGTCCCTTCACCAATCATTCTGGGAGGGAGCTTTGGTAGACCGATCTGTGGAACCCTACCGCATCCGAAGTACCATCTTTGGTAGGGCAATAGAGATCACAGCGGGAGATATTAGAAGAGTTTTGGATTTGGAGATGATGAGGATCACCCAGTTAGGCTGCATCCTCTGACTGTTCGTGGGTGCTTTATGAGGATTGGGTACTGCGGGGACATCAGCACGGGTGTGCTGAACAAGAGCAACCTGAGTCCCCAGTACAAATACCTAGCACATGTCATCCTAAAGTGCATTGCTGCTAGGAGGGGTGGGTTCGATGACTTATCGGACCAAATTCAGAATGCATATGTTGCATTGGTCCTAAACCACCCTTTCAGCTTCTCCAACATGATCTTCACTTATCTGATTGAGAACTTGGAGGCAAAGGGAAAAGAAGGTTTCTGTATGTACCCACGATTTCTTCAGCTCATTTTCGATGAGAAGTTGCCTGAGTTGCCCAAAGAGAAGAGCGACAGTGGTATTGGAGATCATGGATGACACTACTCTGGGCAGAATGAAGGTTTATAGGGGCAAGCAGGTGAAGCCCGTGTTGAAGAGATTGATAGGGCATCTGGCCCGGGCAGATTACATGGCGCCAATGAGGCGCAAATGGCGTCATGACGACAGTGACTCTGACACTGAGGTGATTACTATATCATCTGTTGATTCAGATGACGATGATAGTCATGATGGAGATGTTGGACCGGTTTCTCTGAGGGACCCTCTACTTATACAGCACATCCATCATCACCACACACAGACACGGCAACTGCGGGTTTGTTCCTGATTTTTGCCCACCCGACGATGAGGAAGAAAGTGAAGAAGAAGGTTTGACCCGGAGGGTTGGCAGCAAAGTGGTTGCCACCGAGAGAGGACTAAGAGAGATTGGTGGACAGTCTGGTACATCAGGGGACACACGCATTGAGTCTGATCCCTCGTATGCCCCTGATGATTCCAGCAACAGAGAGGAGCACCTTTGTCAACTGGTAAAAGGAAGAAGACCATGGCGCGTCCGCATGGTAAGAAAGGAAAGAGACTAAGGTTCACCACAGCTACCACCTCTACAACATCCCAAACATCTCCAACCACCACTACTATCCCTACACCTCACACTGTCACATCCACCACCACCACCACCGTACCGACTACCACCTCATTCACTCCCTCTCCCATATTCACCACTTCCACCACTGTAGAGCCTACCACATCATTCATTCCCTCCCCTATATTCACCACAGCCACCTCCACCACCACCACTCAACAAACAGGTCCCTCACCGTTCCCATCCAGCTCATTCATCCCACCAATTTCTGTAGTAGATCAGCTAGCTGCACTAAACAGCATGGTGCTTCAGCTGTTAGCCTCTGATAAGGCTAAGACAGCTCAGATCCTCCAGCTGCAAGAACAAAGTTCTTCACAGGCAGCTGAGATTGAAAGATTGAGGGAGTTAACATCCTCACAAGCCCAAGTGATCACTTCGCAGACCGATCAGATCACAGGCTTGTTACAACATGAGGCTGAAACGGATGAGAGGATGGGAAAGCTAGAGGCGGCTCATAAGACTCTAGTGCTAAAACTGAAAGGTACTCAGAGTGAACCCCTCAAGATTGGAGAAGGTGATGGTGATGATGATGATGATGATGATGATGGTGAGGATGAGGATGATGATGATGAAGATGATGAGGATGATGACGATGATGATGGTAGTGATGAGAGTAATGATGGTGATGAGAAGAAGGAAGATGATGAAGGTAAAGGAGGAGAAACTGCCGGAGATCAAAGTGATAATGTAGCAGGCGAAAGGCGTTCTAAACGCCAACATGATCAAGGACCCTCTTCGTCTGCTCCAACTGAAGAAACTCCGGAAATTCAAGATAAAAGTACTGTTTAGTTAGTCATGTTTATGTATTTAACAGACTTTTGTATTTCAAATTATGTTACATTTATTTAATGAATGTTTATATCTTATGTTAATGACAGTGTTTGATTATTTACTAACAAGTATCGTGTTGCATGTTTAAATCAAGCAGATCCAAATTTTCAAAGAGACCAATACGATGTTGAACCCCTTCAGCAGGTCAAGACTCAGTTAACAATGATTCTTGATCTGCAGGGAGTTGTAAGGAGATCAGTTGAATACACTCCTGAAGAGGGAGAGATAATCCACAGTTTCACTAAAGAGCAGTTGGCCGAAATGTTCCAGTTAAATGCCGATGAAATAGTGAACGATGCTCCGGAAGTCCAAGGAGATAGTGATAATGAACTGCATGATGTTGATGAGATCGAAATCGAAGATGTGACAGATCAACATTATCCAGAGTACACAGACACCGAAGGTTATGTCATTCCAAACTTGGATGACAATTTGGTCAGTGAGACCTTCGAAACTCTGGATGAATTAGAAGCAGAATCTGATAAACAAGAGGGGATAGCCCGAGCCATAGAGGAGGAAGTTAAAGTTAAAAGGGCTGAATGGGCTGCATGTTTTGAAGATCTGCGAGCCCAACGAAATGCTTCAATGTCAAATGTCTACACAAAGCTGTATCGAGTGAAGAAACACCAAAAGGTGTCGGGCAAGATCATATCGTGGGCTTATTTTGATGATCTTAATGCTTATGCGGTTAAGAGAGAGAAAGGTATTGAGTATTTTAGATTTCCACACGATCTAAAAACTCTACCTGGTTGTGAGCTAAACCAACTGGCAAAGCTGAAGTTGCTTTACGCTGATCCTAGAAAGATGTCAGGATGGTTTGAAGCTGCACAGAAAACGGAGTACCACACCCGGTGGTTAACTTCAAGCCTCAGCAACCTACAAGGTATGTTAGGAGGTCTGAGGTGAATTCACGAACCGGGAGACCAAAGATAGTGTTGAAGTGGCGTCCACCGCGTACCATGTCGAAGATCCCTCTTAGGGAAACGCCTCAGGACATCACTCCACACTTCAAATGGTGGTACTATGATTGCGAACAGCTGAAGCAGTCATAGTGTTGAATAGAGATGGACAGATGGATGTCATCCGGGTATTTGACCCAATGTGGCTCACCAACTTGTCAGCTAATGATGTTTACACACTCTACAAGTGGCCACTGTTCTATGATGCTCAAAATATTGTACAAGCCCTCCAATTCCAAAACGTGATCAGACTTTGCTTTGCATTTGAAATAAATGCAGGAGTTACTAGAGAGGAGAAGTACAAGAAATTTGAAGAGGTTATGGGTCAAGTTAGACGTTAGATGAATCTAGGTCCAAGGGGGAGTTTGTTGATACATGTGTCCCTAGATTCTGAGTTGAATGTAAAATGTCTTGAGTATGTGTAAGTGAATGATGATTAATGAAATACATGTGGTTGTTTATATTATAATGTTTATATATTTCATTAATGGGTTAAGTAATGACTAATTATATAGGTTTGGTTTTGTTTGAATTGGTATGCATAATGTTGTAATGATTAACACATTCAAACTTAACATGATGTAGTTATCATGCGAATGGGCCATGCGAATGGACTATACGCATGAATAACTTCATGCGAATGGCTAAGTCGCACAATTAATCCAGGAGACTGGATCAGTCGTAAGACTGAAGCATGAGATTGATCCAATCGTACGACTGAAAGTTCAGTCGTGAGTATGGATCATACGCATATCTCAATCGCACGACTGAACCATCCGAATGGTTCAGTCGCCCGAATGAGAAACCCTAACCTATAAATACCACTTAATTCGTGGAAAAACGTGACACTTCGAATACTAGAAACCCTAATCGACCCAGAACGTGCTGTTCGACCATTCCAACTTCATAGAGCGTTTCAGATCATTCCGAGTCAATTCATAACGTTTTCTAATCGTTAGGATTGATCTTGATTTCGTTCTCACTGATTGGATCGCCAATCAAATAGGATTCCGCACTATTTGATCTGGTACAACGAAGAATCGGTTAGTACTCCGTACGTACACGGTCCTAACAACCTTACACGATGCTATGCGGTAGAAGGTGTAGGACACCTGTATGTTGGGGTGATATTGGACAGAAAGAGTTGGGAAGCCTTGAGGTGATCGATACTACGACTGAGAATTTAGAGAAGATCAAGGCTTTCATGAAAGCGGAAAAAGATAAACAAAAGTCGTACGTTGACAAGAGGCGTAGACCAATCGAATTCAAGGTGGGCGGCCGAGTTATGTTGAAGGTCTCACCTTGGAAAGGGATTATTCGGTTTAGGAAGTGAGGTAAGCTAAGCCCGAGGTACATAGGACCTTTCCAAATCATCGCTCGGGTAGGAGAGGTGGCATATCGATTAGAACTGTCTGATGAGTTAAGTGGAATCCATACAACATTCCATGTATCTCATCTGAGAAAGTGCTTAACTGTTGAAGATATGATTCTACCACTGGATGATATCGAAGTGGATGAATGGCTCAATTATGTAGAGCAACTAGTGACAATCATTGATCGAAAAGAAAAGAGATTGAGGAGGTTCCACTGGTGCGTGTGCAATGGAAGCATAGGAAGGGTTCAGAGTCTACGTGGGAGACTGAAGAAGAGATGAGACAATATTACCTACAGTTATTAGAGGAATGACGGGTTTCAGGGATGAAATCTCTTTAAGGGGGTGGACTTGTAACACCCGAGAATTTTGGTAAATTAAAATAAAAGAAAAAGAAAGGATAAAAGGAAGTATCTTGAAAGAAAAGAAAAGGAAATAAAGTGGGAGGACTAAAAGTGCAAAAATGACAAAATATTGTTATTATTTTGTATAAAGTAAGCATGGCCGCCACACACCTTCTGCATTTCAACTGCTCAATATTTTTAGAGAGAGAAAGTAGAAGATCTTCGGTTCTAGAGAGAGAGCAGCCAAATTCAGTTAAGTTAAGTAAATTTAGTATAATTGGTTCAGTTATTATGGATTTCTGGCCATAAAACCGGTTTCTACATGTTCTCATGTGTATGTATGTGTTCAGGCATATGTTTTTGGACATGTCTTGGTGTTAGAATCATCTGAGAAGTTCAAGTTGAAAAGATTAAGCTTGAAAGCAGAAAAGGTGAGTTTCTAGACCCCACATTTTACATGTTTTAAAAATTTTTGGGGCTGAAATGCATGTAAACCATTTTTAAAACTTGTGCATGTGTGAACGTATGTATATTTGCTTGTATATGGATATTTTATGGTTGTGCATAATGTGTTGAAGCTTAGAATGGTAGTATGAGGCTTAGAACATGTTAAGGATAAGTTTGGAACTGAAAAATATATTAGAAATGTGTATGTTGATGTTCATGCGCCCAAACAGGGCCCATGCCCCTAGATTTTTGCCTTAGAAAGGTTTTAAGTAAGGTGTTGCGCCCAAACAGGGCCCACGCTTGAAAAATCTAACTTAGAAAGTTAAGTGTATGATGATGCGCCCAAACAGTAGCTCATGCGCCTAGAAATGTCTTAGAAATTTCTAAGTGTAGGTTGGTGCGCCTAAACAGTGCATCATGCGCCTAAGTTTTGACTGAAAATGCCTAAGTATAGGGTCATGCGCCCAAATAGTGCTTATGTGCCTGAACAGTTCATGTGCCCAAAATTAGTGGAAAAACAGTTAAGTATAGGGACATGCGCCTGCATAGTGTTAATGCGCCTAAGCAGGGATCATGCGCCTGCATAGTTCCCATGCGCCTGCATAGTTCCCATGCGCCCAACACTTAGAAAATTTTATGGAATTTTGAGGAAAAACAGAATTTTAGGGTTGACCCTAGTTTGACTTAAGGACTGTTTTTGACTATTCTAAGCATGAATATGTGAGGGTTATGCATAGAATATGTAGGAGGTGATGGTGAATGTAATTTATACATATATGCATGATGTGTTATCTTTCAATAATTTTCCAAAATGTATATTTATATTTTAATATACGTTAAGTATTATGTTGTGACTTTACGTAGTATGACGTATGTGTGAATGAACGTAAAGCAAACATTACGAAGTGAAAGATAACAAAGATGAAACGTGAAACATAATGAAAGAAAGAAAAGGCTTGCAAGTAGAATGAAAGGAGGAACACAACTCATGAGAGTTGTCAGCTCAACTGAGTGTTTTATAGCGTGCGAGTTTGGCTAACCCGTGAGGGTTCACACACAGGGGATCAATCTGGTGACTGATCTATAGTACGAAATAGGATCCTTGTCATTCGACACTGGGATTTGTGCCAAGATATGATACGGCTTTGTGCCAGATAGAAATAAGGCTTTGTGCGGGAATGGTGGCTTCAGGCCATGGGCATTATGCCAATTATTGATGAGGCTTTGTGCCGGAAATAGTGGCTTCGGGCCACAGGATTTGTGTCAAATAGTGACGAGGCTTTGTGCCCAGAATGGTAGCTTCGGGCTACGAAGGGGGAAACGCTTGACAGGATCTAGAATCAGTACGAAACGAGCGAAATGATAAAGTACGAAACGAACGAAATGATAAAGTACGAAACGAAGGAAGTGATAAAGTGGGAAACGAACAGTAACGAAAGATAGTGATAAAGTATGAAATGAACGTTAACGAAAGATAATGATAAAGTATGAAACGAACAAATAAGAGAGATAAGAATGAAGAATAAGAGTATGCTTGTTGCATGAACGATGAATACTTGCGTACGAAAGTAAAGAAAGTATTTTCTTGTATGAGCCGTATAAGTATTTTGAAACTTACAAAACTAGAACTCACTCAGCAACGCTGACTTTTATGCATTTTCAGTTGGTAGGTAATTTGCTGAGGATGACACACGGGGAGGCTACTCGGCAGGGCAAGACTGGCATCCATTCACGCATAATATTATTGTTGTTTTGTAATACAGATGAATGAGGTTTTTGTATTTTAACAATATTGTATTGCTTAACAACAGTATTTATCAATGAAATGAATGGTTTTTGATAATCTATTTCCGCTGCTTATTTTATGAATCATATATATTATATATGAAATGATGCAATGATTGTCCAACTATGAGGTGTCCGGGAACGGAGCCTTACAAGTTGGTATCAGAGCTAAAGTTTAAGTGAATCGGGTAAAATGTTTTAAAAACCTAATCTTAAACTGAGAATGGGACTAAAGAAAAAGGATGTCAGCCCGAGTAGCTATGTGCCATCAGATATTTCTTTTTCCAATAATAATTAGAGTTATGTGTGTGTGCTATTTGATTATGGCTTATAGTAGATTTAGATACTGATGTAGTCAGGATAGAAAATGCTTGGGGTGTGAAGAGTAAAGTATGTGGCTAATCATAACTGGCCACTGTAATTAGGGACTTAGGGGCTGTTTGGTAGGATCTGAATCATTAAGTGCTGAATGGTTAAGAGGTCTGAATGGTTAGAGGCTCTGAACCAGTAAGTGCTGAACCAAAATGTGCTATTTGGTTGAATCTCTGAATGACTGTACAAAATGACAATTTTACCCCTCTGAATTATTTTGGGCTGAATAAAATGTATCTGTTTGGTTAGATGTCTGAATGACGGTACGTGAATGATCAGTAGGTTAACAAAATACAACATATTAAAATTCAAAATCAAAATATTTCAAATACAACATACTAATATCCAATTA
Source organism: Flaveria linearis (assembly GCA_024085815.1). Classification (NCBI taxonomy): domain Eukaryota; kingdom Viridiplantae; phylum Streptophyta; class Magnoliopsida; order Asterales; family Asteraceae; genus Flaveria; species Flaveria linearis. Next base: position 27,828,863 of record CM044017.1, on the reverse strand, counting down.
CAAAGTAATTCAAATATTAATCAATTGAAAATAATGACTAGCTATCTCATCATAAATTATTCATATGCCTTATGAACCTCATTATGAACAAATTGATCATCATTGTTACCACTTTGTCAAAAATACTACAATCATATTCTCCTGAATATTCTCGTTTGATTTGATTTACGTGGTGTCAATAAAAAGCTTTCATTTTCATCTCTTATCATCATCATCATCACTCTTCTCTCTAGATCCATTCGATCTTCATTTTCATCTCTAATAAAAAGCTTCTGTAGGATTACAGGCTGTGGGCGGGGATGGCGATCGAAGGTCGAAGGAGAAGTTGAAGGTCGGAGGCTGTGTGCGGGGATGGTGAATAGAAGGTGAATCGGGAGGTCGTCGGGGGATCGAAGGTGATCGAAGGTGAATCGGTGAATCGAAGGTGAATCGCGCCGGCCGACAAGGTGAATCGGTGAATCGGTGGTGATCGATGGTGAATCGGAGATCGGGGCCGTCGATGGCGACACGGCGACGCCTTTGCAGCTTCCTTTTTTGCAGCATTTTTGCTGCTTTCTTGCTGGTTTGTGCACAATTGGGAGCAGGACCCACGGTGTTTTCCATTGGGGAACTTCGACGAGGTATGGTGACAATGGACAGTTCACCGCGGTTTCCGATGTATGATAATGATTTCGGGTGGGGAAGCCGGTGGCGGTGAGAAGCGGGCGTGCGAATAAGTTCGATGGGAAGATATCGGCGTTTCCGGGGCGGCGGGGCGGTGGCAGTGTGGATTTGGAGGTGTGTTGTCGCCGGAGACGATGGCGGAGCTGGAGTTGGACCCTGAGTTCATGCAGTATGTTAGGTTTGTGAGGGTATTTGTGTCTCAAGTTTCATTCAGCGTCTTCCCAAATCTGAACCATTCAGCACTGAATGGTTCAGTTCAGAGCTTCCTTTTTTCTAAAACAAACACTCAAGGCTCTTAATGATTCAGAGGTAGCCTCTTAATGAAACGATTAAGAGGCTACCAAACAGCCCCTTACTATACTTAACATAAACTGAGCTATTACTTGAATGACCGGGTTAGTGTTTGAACCTTATAATGATTAGAGAATGGCTGGAGGTAGATCATCTAAGAACTCTAGGGGTAGAGTACAAGGAGCACGTGGTGCTGAACTGCGTGTCATTAGAAACAAGGCTAAGGCTACTGAGAGGGCCCGTGAAGAGCCCGAGATGCATCACCAGGAAGGTGGTGATGAAAGTGCGAACATAAGGGCCTCGTGTGAAAGAGGCGGTAGTAGAAGAAGTCCATCAAGTCATGCAGACGATTCTGCCATCTGTAGTGACTGAAGTGATCAAAGCGGTAAGGGAGGATGAGAAGAAAGAAAGGAGAAGGACCACCGGAAGGGAGGAAAGGGAGCGATCGAAGACCGAGATGATTGTCTCGAGTGAGGAGGAGGAGGAAGAAGAAGTTGTGCAGGAAACTGCACGTGGTTGCAACTATGGGGCATTTCAGAGATGCAAGCCCCCAATATTCAATGGGAATGGCACTGTTGCTGCTGCTCACTGATGGGTAAGGGAAATGGTGGTGGTATTTGATATCAGCAAGTGCCGAGAAGACCAGAAGGTGAAGTTTGCTACCCATTCGTTTGCGGGCACGACTTTATGCTTGTGGGACAATATTGCACAGGCTGAGGGTAGTAGAGCTATTGGAAGGATGAGGTGGCCAGAATTGAAGAAGCTGGTGATCGAGGAATTCTGTCCTCACCGGGAACTCGACAATATAGAGAGGGAGTTCCAACAGCTAGAGGAAGGTACCATGACACATCGGCAATACACCACCAAGTTTAATGCGATGGCGAGGTTGGTGCCAGATTAGGTGACACCATTATCAAGGAAGATCAAGAAGTACATACAGGGATTGCCAGCTGACGTCCGCTGGCATTTGATCGCTTCCCGGTCGGGTACCTTTCGATCGGTGGTAGACCTGGCGGGTAGATTGTATGATGAAAGGGAAGTGGCAGTAGTCGAGGTGAAGAAGACGGGTGATGGTGACAGAAGCTGGGGTAGGAAAAGGTTTGGACGTGATGGTTTCACTCCAAACAACAAAAGGATGAAAGTGGATGACCGAATGGTGGTGTCATCTAGTTCAGGGATAAAGAAATGTAATAAATGTGGGAAAGAGCACTCCGGTGAGTGTAAATAAGGAATAAGCATGTGCTTCAAGTGCGGAAGCCCAATCATATGGCAAAGATGTGCGGAGCCATATGGTGTTATAACTGTGGCGAGGGGCCACGTGAGTAGGGACTGTAAGAAGCCAAGGGCTGAGAGTTTTAGGGCAAAGAAGAAGTCATAGAAAGGAGGACAGAGGGCAACTGCTAGAGCTTTGACGATGACTCGGGAGCAGGCCAGAGAGGATTGATGTCGTGTCAGGTATGTTTCTAGTAAACCAAATTTGTGCCTCTGTGTTATTTGATTCTAGTGCTAGTAGGAGTTTCATTTCTGCTACTTTCAATGCTAAGTTGCCTGTTAGTAGTAAAAGTATTGATAAGCCATTCGACGTAGAAACTGCTATTGGTAAGTCCACTAGAATTACTTATATGATAGATGACTGTGTCATAGAAGTAGAAGGTCATAGGTTTTCTGCTAAATTACATGTGATGCCCCTAGGCGGATTCGATGTAGTACTAGGAATGGATTGGTTAGCAACCTATAAGGCAAACATCATGTGTCGTAAGAAGATGATTCGATTAATTGCGCCCGATGGGAATTTGGTGATGGTTTACGGTGATCGTGTCACTACGGTTCCAAAGATGACTTCGATGGCGGTGGCAGAAAAGTGTATGAGACGTGGATGTAGTGCCTATCTGGCCAACATAAAAGATGTGTATGCGTCAGTACCACAACTGTCTGATGTGTCGGTTGTGCGTGACTTTCCGGACGTGTTCCCAGAAGACTTGCCAGGTGTGCCACCGGATCGTGAGATTGAGTTTCAGATTGATCTGATACCCGATGCTCAACTCGTTGCTAGGGCACCGTATAGATTAGCTCCTACCGAGATAAAAGATCTAATGGATCAACTGCAGGAGTTGATGGATAAAGGGTTCATTCGACCGAGCATCTCTCCTTGGGGTGCTCCGGTATTGTTTGAAAAGAAAAAGGACGGTAGTATGCGGATGTGCATCGACTACCGAGAGCTGAATAAGCTAACGGTGAAGAATCGGTATCCATTACGAGGATTGACGACCTGTTTGATCAGCTGCAAGGTGCCAGATAGTTCTCGAGGATAGATCTTGATATGGTTACCATCAGCTGAAGGTGAAGGAGCGGGACATTCCTAAGACAGCTTCTCAGATGCGTTATGGACACTACGAGTTTCTCGTTATGTCTTTCGGTTTGACTAACGCGCCAGCTGCCTTTGTGGATTTGATAAACTAAGTGTGTCGCCCATGTTAGATAAATCAGTGATTGTGTTTATTGATGATATCCTGATTTATTCAAAGAGCGAGGAAGAACATGCTGGCCACATACGTGAAGTATTGGAGACACTTAGAAGAGAAAATTTGTATGCTAAATTCTCTAAGTGTGCTTTTTGGTTACACGAGGTGCAATTTTTGGGTCATGTCGTTAATGCTGAAAGAATTATGGTAGACCCGGCAAAGGTTGAGGCGGTGATGCAATGGAAGTCTTCAAAGACGCCATCTGAGATTCGTAGTTTCTTGGGTTTGGTGAGTTATTATAGGAGATTCATTCTAGATTTTTCCAAGATAGCCTCACCTTTAACCAAATTGACCCGTAAAGATGCGAAGTTTGAATGGGGTCGGAAATAGGATGATGCTTTTGAGGAGTTGAAGACGAGATTAACTCAAGCTCCTATTTTAACATTGCCCGAATGGAGTGAAGACTTAGTGGTCTATTCGGATGCTTCTTATTCGGGGCTAGGTTGCATGTTAATGCAACATGGAAGGGTAATAGCCTACGCATCCCGACAGCTGAAAACCCACAAAGTCAACTACCCTACCCATGATTTGGAGTTGGCGGCTTTGGTCTTCACGTTGAAGATTTGGAGGCACTACCTGCATGGCAGGAAGTGCACAATCTTCATGGATCATAAGAGCTTGAAGTACTTCTTCGAACAAAAGGATCTCAACATGAGACAGAAGATATGGTTAGACCTCATCAAAGACTATGATTGTGAGATCCATTACCATCCGGGTAAGGCCAATGTTATGGCTGATGCCCTCAGTCGAAAAGAAAGACCCGAGCCGATTTGGGTGAAAGTTTGATAGTTGGTTATGACCGCTGATGGGATGACCCAAGTGAAAGAATTTCATGAAGAGGCGTTGAAGGAAGATTGCCTTAATTCCGAGCGAATGAAGGGTCTAGTTGCGGAATTGGGTGAAAACACGCTTGGTGTTAAAACTTGAAATGGACGGATATGGATCCTTGTTATGGAGATCTACGGGGACGAATTATGGATGAAGCTCATAAGGCTCGATACTCGATCCATCCCGATGCCACGAAGATGTATAAGGATATGATGAAAGATTATTGGTGGTCGGGAATGAAGCGCGATGTAGTAGAGTACGCAACAAGTGCCTTACAGGATATGATGAAAGATTATTGGTGGTCGGGAATGAAGCGCGATGTAGTAGAGTACGTAACAAGTGCCTTACATGTTTGCAAGTGAAGGCAGAACATCAAAAACCATACGGGAAGATCCAACTGTTGGATATACCCAAGTGGAAGTGGGAGCACATCACCATGGACTTTATTACTAAGTTACCTCGTACGATAAAGGGGTACGATACTAATTGGGTGATAGTTGATCGCCTGACAAAGAGTGCTCATTTCCTACGATCCGCGAGACATATTCGTCCGAGAGGTTAGCGGATTTGTTTATCAAAGAGATCGTAGCTCGTCATCATGTGCCGGTGTCTATCGTGTCGGATCGTGATACTCGGTTTATGTAGAGAAACCAGTGGCAATCATTGATCGAAAAGAAAAGAGATTGAAGAATAAAGTGGTTCCACTGGTGCGTGTGTAGTGGAAGCACAGGAAGGGTTCGGAGTCTACGTGGGAGACTGAAGAAGAGATGAGACAATATTACCCACGGTTATTAGAGGAATGACGGGCTTTGGGGACGAAACCTTTTTAAGGGGGTGGACTTATAACACCCGAGAATTTTGGTCAGTTAAAATAAAAGAAAAGAAATGAGAAAAGGAAAGTATCTTGAAAGAAAAGAAAAGAAAATAAAGTGGGAGGATTAAAAGTGCAAATATTATTATTAGTTTGTATAAAGTAAGCATGGCCGCCCACACCTTCTACATTTCAACTGCTCGATATTTTTAGAGAGAGAAAGTAGAAGATCTTCGGTTCTAGAGAGAGAGAGCAACCAAATTCAGTTAAGGTAAGTAAATTTAGTATAATTGGTTCAGTTTTTATGGATTTCTAGCCATAAAACCGGTTTCTACATGTTCTCATGTGTATGTATGTGTTCGGCAAGTGTTTTTGGACATGTCTAGGTGTTAGAATCATCTGAAAAGTTCAAGTTGAAAATATTAAGCTTGAAAGCAGAAAATGTGAGTTTCTAGACCCCACATTTTACATGGTTTAAAGATTTTGGGTCTGAAATACATGTAAAGCATTTTTAAAACTTGTGCATGTGTGAGCGTATGTATATTTGCTTGTATATGGATATTTTATGGTTGTGCATGATGTGTTGAAGCTTAGAATGGTAGTATGAGGCTTAGAACATGTTAAGGATGAGTTTGGAACTGAAAAATATATTAGAAATGTGTATGTTGGTGTTCATGCGCCCAAACAGGGCCCATGCGCCCAAACAGGGCCCATGCGCCTAGGTTTTTGCCTTAGAAAGGTTTTAAGTAGGTGGTGCGCCCAAACAGGGCCCATGCGCCTGAAAAATCTAAATTAGAAAGTTAAGTGTATGATGATGTGCCCAAACAGTAGCTCATGTGCCTAGAAATGCCTTAGAAATTTCTAAGTGTAGGTTGGTGCGCCAAAACATTGCATCATGCGCCTAAGTTTTGACTGAAAATGCCTAAGTACAGGGTCATGCGCCCAAATAGTGCTTATGCGTCTGAATAGTTCATGCGCCCAAAATTAGTGGAAAAACAGTTAAGTATAGGGACATGCACCTGCATAGTGTTAATGCACCTAAGCGGGGCTCATGCGCCTGCATAGTTCCCATGCGCCCAACACTTAGAAAATTTTATGGAATTTTGAGGAAAACCAGAATTTTAGGGTTTGACCCTAGTTTCAGTTATGGACTGTTTTGGACTATTCTATGCATGAATATGTGAGGGTTATGCATTGAATATGCAGGAGGTGATGATGAATGTAATTTATGCATATATGCATGAGGTGTTATCTTTCAATAGTTTTCCAAAATGTATATTTTATATTTTAATATACGTCAAGTATTATGTTGTGACTTTACATAGTATGATGTACGTGTGAATGAACGTAAAGAAAAACATTACGAAGTGAAAGATAATAAAGATGAAAGTGAAACATAATAAAAGAAAGAAAAGTCTTCCAAGTAGAATGAAAGGAGGACCACAACTCATGAGAGTTGTCAGCTCAACTGTGTGTTTTATAGAGTGTGAGTTTGACTAACCCGTGAGGGTTCACACACAGGGGATCAATCTTGGTGACTGATCTATAGTACGAAATAGGATCCTTGTCATTCGACCCCGGGATTTGTGCCAAGATATGTTACGGCTTTGTGCCAGATAGAAATAAGGCTTTGTGCGGGAATGGTGGCTTCGGGCCACGGGCATTATGCCAATTATTGATGAGGCTTTGTGCCTGAAATAGTGGCTTCGGGCCACAAGCTTTGTGCCAAATAGTGACGAGGCTTTGTGCCCAGACCGGTAGCTTCGGGCTACGATGGGGGAAACGCTTGAAAGGATCTAGAATCGGTACGAAATGAGCGAAGTGATAAAGTACGAAGCAAACGAAATGATAAAGTAAGAAACCAAGGAAGTGATAAAGTACGAAACGAACGTTAACGAAAGATTGTGATAAAGTACGAAACGAACATTAACGAAAGATAATGATAAAGTACGAAACGAACGAATAAGAGAGATATGGGAGGGATAAGAAACGAACGTGTATGTTCGATTAATTTCATTAATGTTGTGTTTTAAACGTAGAAACGGATTAGAGTTTTAATGAGATTCGGTTTTGTCTTTAAGAAACCTAACAATCTTTGGTTAAACTCGAGTTAATGCACCCATCAAGTTCGAAACGGGTCCACGAAATGATTTGAAGCAATTTGGGGTTAGAAATTTAATTGTTAGGGTGGTTTTGGGGCTCGCTGACAGCCAGAATATGGGAGGGATAAGGGTGGTGGTTTGGGTTTTAAAAGAATTTTACACCTTTGGACCCTAATGTTTGCTTGTTTAACATTTCGTGTAAGAACTTTATAATTTATATATATATATATACATACATACATATATATACCTTAATATTATTAATGATAAATCATTTATTTTAGAGTAAATTACCATTTTCATCCTTAAGGTTTGGTGATTTTGATCATTTGCATCCCTACAGTTTAAAAATCCTCATATACCCCCTAACATTTCATTTTTATTCCCGTTTGAATCCAAAACACTAACACCATTAAATTATTCTGTTAACTCTCTTGTTAAAAGTCTAAAATGCCCTTAAAATTAAAACCCCAATCCCCCTCTTCATCTTCTCCATCTTCCTCATCGAACTCATCCTCCTCTGTTCACACCCCCCCACCGCCCAACGCCACCTGTAACGATGCCCGCACACACTCTGCCCATTCGTCGCCGCAGATCTCATACAGTTCACACACTCACCACCGCTCAAACCACCTTCACACTGCCCAACACATACACCGATTGATACTCACCGGAGTAAAACCCTTTTCCACCAACATCCCCTTTTCAACCTCTAATAACAAAGACTCCAATCTCGAGTCAAAACCTGAGCCGACCCACACTGCTTAAACAATAGCTCGGTCGCTGGCGCTGGCGGGAATCCCACCACTTCTTACCGCAAATAGCACCCGAGTAGCTGAACCGTAGCGGCGATCGTATCAGTGCCGCACAGTCGTTCAATCGTCTCAGGGGCTTTCTTCACGCAGGTGTTGCAATCAGCGCTTGATAGATCCCCACGGCACTTGTAAACTCCAGTGACGGAGGTGGGTAACTTATGGTAACGAGATGCGACGACGACGATGGTGGCGGTGGCGGTGGTGGTGTGGTTCTTTTGGCGGGTCTGGTGAGCCTAGGGAGGCCGAAGATGGTGGTGGCGCCGGAAGAGAGGATTGTGACATCCGTCACTATCAGGTCCGTCAATTGACTCGAAAACTCGTTAATTCTTTCCAAACATTTATTATTTTGCGTCATTAATTCGTTCCCAAATCAAAACTTGTCGTACCTGTTTCGTGTTAACCCTAATATTATTAATAATATAAAATTCTTTAACATTATATAAATGATTATATATATATACACATATATATATTATTAGTGTATTATTATTATTAATATTATTATTATTATAATTAAAGTTCAGGGTTTAAATTGTAATTTAATTAAATTTGAGGGAATAATTAATTTAAAGTTGTGGATTAAATTGCAAATATTAAAAATATATATACAATTTACGCAGCTTCATTCGAACCCTACAGCCCCCAATTCGAACCCCCTGCCGTCACCGCAAGCCGCCACTATACCACCGTCCGTCCACCGTTTGACGCCGTCGTTCCTCCGTCGTCACGTTTCGAAGGTAACCGGTTGTCGTGGTTTTCGTTTCGTTTCGTTTCGTTTCGTTACGTTTTAATGTCGAGTTTGGTTCGGTTGAATCGAGCTTCTTCGTGGCCTTGTCCGCAGCTATTGTGTGCATATATATATTCGTATGTATGTATCGGTGTATATATGTGTTTGTATATATGTGTATGTATGCAACCGTGAATATATATGTTTATATATACGTGAGTGTGTGTGTTACTGATGTATGTATATGTGATGTGTGTATGCGTGCGGGTGAAGGAGCACAAACACAGCAGTCGAAGGCTGCTGTGTGTGGGTATATGTATGTATATGCGTGTATGTAACGTATATATGTGTGTGAGTGTATGTGTCGAGTATGTATGTATGTATACATGGCTGTGTGTGCGTGCGTATGTTGGTGTATGTCAGTGTGTGTGTTGTGTGCAGTGTGTGTTTGGGTGTGTGCAGTGTGTGTTTGTGTGTATGGAGGTATGAAGAATATGTTATATAGACATATATATGTATGTTGAGGATGTGTTGTGTTTGTGTGATAGGCATATATATATACATTATATACATATATATATATATTGTGTGAGTAAGTGTTGGTTATACTTGTAACATGTATGTTTAATATGTATATAGAGAGTGTGTGTGTATTGGTGTATATAAACTCATCATACATGAACATATATGTGTGGGGTAGTATAGCATAGACTTAGTATATGCGTTTTAGCATATATAAGTAACCGTGTATGCGTTGGATAAATTCATAGGTACGTTACGCTACTGTGCGTTGAATTGGTTATAGACATACATGGGTATACGTGTCCATATATATATACACACACATATATAGCGCATAGCGTAAGATGGTTGTAGTGGTTTAGCCTTATTATTATTTACATTGTTACTTTTATTATTATTATTACTACTATTATTATTATTATTATTATTATTATTATTATTATTATTATATTATTATTATTATTTTTATTATTTTATTATTATTATTATTATTATTATTATGGTTATTATTATTATTGCTGCATTATTATTAATATTCTTATTGTTATTATTATGATTATTATCAATATTATTGGGATAGAACGTGTTATACATACATATATATATATATGTATATATATATATATTTATATATACATCTAATGTGTGTGTGTGTCGCGCGTTGAATCCGAACCGACCCGAACCAACCGAACACGTCTAATCTAGTTGAACACTTTTAAAGACTTAGTTGCAATCATTATAGGTGTTTGATCGTTCGTTGCTTATAATCTTTGAAGTGTTCGTTCTATTTATTTCTTCACGCTCAAGGTGAGTTTCACGGCCCCATTTTCATTATAATTTTATAAATCTTTGGGGGAAAAGTATGCTCACTCTTTCTAGCTGTGAACTCAATTTATTTTAGATTAACGTGTTACTGTTTGCAAGTTATATCTTATGCATGAGTTTCTGTGTGGTTCTTTAATCACAACTATTTAACTCCGGTGTTGGAGCCGACGGACAGGTATTGATAGTACTATTGGGTTGACACCCCCACCCATGTATGTTAGTATACTAGTTAAGACTGACTGTGGTTATGATCGACCCCTGGGTGAATATGTTCTGACAATTGCTGTGTGGTTCGTGAGGTTTAGTTGTGATGCTCATGTGATATTACTTGTGATAAACTGTATACACTTATGATCCATAACTCATGCACAGCAACAAGTTTTCAATTTATGTTTAAACCTGTGAACTCACCAACCATGTGTTGACCTTTGAGCATATCTTTTCAGGTGATAATAATCAAAGAGGATAGCTAGAGCCGATGCATAGCAGAGACCCTCAGGATTTCTTTAGACATGCACTAGTGTTTTGACTATCATTTGATTTCACTTATGAATACTATGTTGAACTTTTTATTTGGTGGAATTCATGTTGGATTTGGTTTTGTAAAATCGATAGACTATGCTAGTCGTGGAACTGACTAACCACGACACAAGTCACCATTGTGTCGGGTGACGTCATGACACGTGGATCTTTGCATTTATTTTGTCTCTGTAAACTAACCAGGTGTTATGACGATCCCGTCCGTTACATCCTCGTGTTTCCGCTATAAGCGGGGGTGTGACAGATTGGTATCAGAGCCTTGGTTATAGAGAATTAGATGGATCACTCGACCTAGACTATAACCTAAGAACCTACATGTAGAATGCATATTAGGACTTATGTGCATTTGACTATGCGTGTTTGTTCTTTAATTATTGAAACTATTCATGATCTGCAATGTGTTAATAAATCTATTTCATTTCCTTTGTTTAACTTCGGATAATTAACTTTTGGTTATCGACCTTACCTTTGATACTTCTACCTTGAATAACATTGTGTACTTGACAAGACGGTTTGATTCGGTTAGGATGAGCTAGGGTTGACCATGCAAAGCAAATTTCAATTACGGGTGCACACGTAAATGCAATTTGTCGTGCATGCGAAGCCTAGTCAATCTTGCCACGAGATAACAGTCGTTGCTAGTACGAATCCTCAACTCCATTCCTTAGGACATTAGTGTCCTGTTTCCTATGAGACCTTATCAATCTTGATAAATTATCCATCACCTTATTACTTACGTGAGTCCTAACTCACCTAGAGACTCATGGGATCATATTGTGACATTGTTCCTAACCCTTATGAGATAACACTCCCTCTAGCATTTTAATGGTTATGCAACCAACTGGTTCCTTGGAAAACATCTGGTCTTCAAAGGGTCGTAGCTCAGTAATGATACTCACTGCACATTTATTACTTTATTCATTGACTTTAAGATTTGGGGCTTATATATTGTTTATGTTGACTAGAAGGATGCCGCCTAGAAGAGCCACACGCAATAACGGTCAGGGAGGTGATGCACCAAGAGGCAGAGGTAGAGGAAGATGCAGAGGTGCTGGTGGTCGTGGTGAGGCACCCGGTGGAGGAGATCAGGGAGGACCGGCTGGTAACAACAATGGTGCCGGAAACCCTGATTTAGCTGCCATGATTGCACAACAATTGGCTGCCCTGATTCCGACCATAGTGTCTCAAGTAAGCGTCAACCTTTTGAATCATAACAACGGTGGTGACGACAACAATAATGGGGATAATGGAGAAAATAACGAAGAAAACGAAGGTGAAAATACAAATGGGGATGATAGGGAGAACAACGGTGATAATGGAGGAGGGAACAATAATGGAGATGGGAATGAGAACAACAATGGCTTTGACAATGAAAATGATAATGGTCCACCAAACAATAATGCTAATGGAGGAGGAAATGAGAATGGACCTAGGTTTAACAGGAGAAGACGTGGGTGTACTTACAAAGAGTTCGCAGCTTGTAAACCAAAGGAGTTTGATGGTAAAGGCGGAGCTATAGTCCTTACAAGGTGGTTGGAGAAGATGGAGGCTGTGATTGATATCAGCGAGTGTTTGGACAGTCCGAGAATCAAGTTCGCCACCTTTTCACTACAAGGAAAGGCGTTAACTTGGTGGAACACTCAAATCCAGGCAAGGGGAAGAGAGGTAGCAATGCAGATGACCTGGGATGAGTTCAAAGCACTGATTACTGAAGAATACTGCTCGCTCAATGAGATGCAGAAGTTGGAGCATGAGTTCTGGAATCATGCCATGGTTGGAGCCGGACATGCAGCTTACACAGACCGTTTTCACGAATTGGCAAGGCTCGTTCCACACCTGGTAACCCTAGAGTCTAAAAGGATCGAGAGGTACATTTGGGGTCTGGTTCCCCAAATCCGAGCTATGGTAACAGCAGCTGCTCCCCCAACCATTCAAAATGCAATTCTAAAAGCCGGCACGTTAACTGATAAGATGGTGAGGACTGGTGTACTGGGCAAAGGTGGAGAGAAGAGGAAGGACAGTGGAGAATCAAGCAGACAATCAGGTGGGAAATTTGATAAGAGAGCCAAAGCGACTAGAAATTTTATGGCGGTAGATCCCGGAAGGAAAGATTACACTGGACCGCACCCCAAGTGCAACAAGTGTAACTATCACCATCCTCAGGCTACGCAGTGCAGGATATGTTTGAATTGCAGGCGCCCGGGACACTTTGCGAGGGATTTTAGAGTGGCAACTAATGTAGTGGCACCGGTGAACATGTTAATCCAACGTGAAATTTGAGGGTGTTATGAATGTGGAAGCCCTGATCACTATCGGAATGTGTGCCTTAGACTGAACCGGGCACCGGGACAAAACGGGAATAACCGAAACCAAGTGATGGCCATAGCTGGGAATCAAGGTCCGGTAAATCAAGGGAATGCTGCAAGCGGTCGTGCTTTTGTCATCGGGGCAAATTATGCTCGCCAGGACCCAAATGTTGTCACGGGTACGTATCTTCTCAACAACCACTTTGCATCTGTACTATTTGATACCGTGGTAGACAATAGTTTTATTTCCTCGGAATTTGCTTCGTTACTTGGTGTGAACCCTAGTTGTCTAGAAACTAGCTACTGTAGGATTCTATATGCCCAAGACACTTAGAATGTTGATGTGGTTAGTACGTTATAATCCAAGTCGGGTTATACCCAATAACAAGCTTAGCAAACACCAATTAATATTTAATTGATGATATGATCATGCAATTAAATATTTATACCAAATTTAGAAAATGGGTTTTCTAAATAAGTTGCATATGAGATGAAACAATTTATTAGGATATTTTGTTCAATGATATTATTTGAAGTGTTATTTAAATTAGTTGTATAACACCAAATAATAATGAGAGTATACTACTTATATAATTAAATGGTTAATTGCATAAACTAGTTACAAGACTAGACAATATATGTGTGTGTTAATATTTGATATTTATAAAATAGGTGGTTTTCTTTTATAAATGTCAAATATTAATGAAAGGGAATAAAACCACTATATTTAAGCCCTATTGGCCGTCCCCTTTGCATGCATGTGATTGTGCTTTTATTCTCTTGATTAGAACACACACATGCATGTGTTTCCACTAACTCAATATTCCCTTGAAGCACACACACATGCATGTCTTGTACCCTCCACTAACTAGTTAAAAGAGACTCTCATCTTCTCATTCAAACACACATGCAAACAACAACTAGAAGCTCACTCTTTCTCTCCCAATTCTCACGGTTTTGGCAGCAGGAAAAAGAGGGTTTTCAGCAAGTAACAAGAGGGTTTTGAGCTGTTCTTGGTGTAGTTTCTTCCTAACAAGAATTTGTTTGCAAGGAGGCTTGGGGTATACAAGCTTGAGGACTTCTACTCTTGAAGTCTTGGCCATTTTCAGCATCATTTCTACTCTTATTTGGTCGATTTTGGGCTGCTGCAGTAAGGTATTTCACAGCTCAATGAAGCTGCGATTTTATGTGCATTTACATATGTTCATAGCTTGCTAATTCACATAAATGATCCTTTGTTTTTGGGTTTGTTTTATACATTAATATGGTCATCTAATGAACATATTTTTCAGCTTATAAAAGGTTTATAAAGTTGTAATTCCATAGTGTTTTTCAGAAAGTTTAAGAGGTTAAACTATGATTTTATATTCTAACAAACCCATCAATGGCATCAAGAGCCGGTTATGTGAATAGCTTGCTTGTTCTTATCCTTTAAAAATCATTTTAAAGGATGTTAATCAACTACTTAGGGGCTGATTTTGGTTGATTTAATAAACCCCAAGTCTTTTAAAGTTATATCTTCATGCTTATGATTAAACTTTGAAAGATAGGAATGTCAATTGGTTGATATGTTTGGTTGTTTGTTTGGACAAACAAACCCAAATTTTCAGTTTATGTTGGCTGAAAATTTAGGGTTTGATGGGGTTTATTTTTTTATTGAATAATGTTTATGATTGTTCATATGATAGTGCATAACCTAGCCTTTGGCCCTATGTTATATGGATGATTGGAATGGTTGTTTTAATTCATTCAATTGGGTTGTAATATTTATGTTTATTATTTGGGTTGTAATTATTTATTCATTTGGTTATGTAATAAATAGATTAGGTGCATTTCTTTAATTAGAAAAATGTATTAGGATATAACTTTTGTAAAAGGAAGATGCACAAGATCAAGACCTAAAGACGGACATCAAAGACATGGACCTTGAAGTATTTGGATATGGATTCAAGTAGGAGTCCATGGACACATATAATGTGTCATTACAAACCCTTAGAAAGACCTTATGACAACACTTGTGATGGCAAACAAGTGTTGTCAACTTAGTGGCTATGGTTATGCACTCATGTTTATATGTTTATGCTTGTTTGAATGTTTGTTGTTTGATTGTTTGGTTGATATTTGGACATATATTACAAACTCATTAACAAACTTAACAAGCTGAAAATTGATGGTTCTTAATCATTAAAAGTTAATAAAAGGTTATTAAAAAGGATTAATGATTTTATAATAAAATGGGTTTTATTAAAAGAACCATAGGGTATCTTGTATTTGAAAGCATGCAAATACAAGTACATAGAGTTTTCTAAACTAGAATTATGAAACCTCTAGATATACAAATCCCTTTTAAAATAAGTCAAACACCATCCTCTTATACAACACTCGAATCATTTGAGAACTTGATGCGGAATAAAGGTCACCTAACCACATTAGAGGGAACTTATGAGTTTGAGGTGGGTTTGCCATATTTATGGGATAAAGGTCACCTAACCACTAATATTAGCAAATCCACATGTGTGTCTAAGTAGGATGACTTAATTTGGAAATCATGCATTAGGATCACCGAAGCATGACATACAAAGGGTGTTGATGGGATAAACATGCCAAACAAACATAAGATGTTTAACCGATCCCATACACTAGAAATTGTAATAGGTTACAATTGTCAAACATTGACTACCTTGTTAATTTAAATAAAGGGATAAAGGTCACCTAACTGATATTTAAATGTAACGTTGGATTCTAGATTTTAATTATTAATTGTCTATGAGACGTAAAGGGTATTAATGATTAAAATGTAATTTTTCAGAAATACTAATAAGAACTTTGTTAATTTTGTAGAATGGCCGCAAACAACAACAACACAAACCCGACCGTCCATAACCTATCACTAAGAACAATCCTTGAAAAGGAACGTCTAAACCATAGGAACTTCATGGATTGGTACCAAAACTTGAGAATCGTTCTCAAGCAAGAAAAGAAGTCCTATGTGTTAGACGATCCCATTCCCGATCAACTCGATGAAAATGACGATGAGGCCTTTGCCGAGTGGGTCAAGTACACCGAGGACTCTGTGCAAGTCGCATGTCTCATGCTAGCAAGTATGATTCCCGATTTGCAAAAGGACTTTGAGAACCACAATGCCTATGACATGATCACCCAGTTGAAGGAAATGTTCCAACAACAATCAAGGGTGAAGCGCTAACGGTTCGAGCACTCCATGTATGTCGAATGGACGAGACCCAATCGGTGTCATCTTACGTTCTTAAGATGAAGAACCAAATTGATCGCCTCGAAAGGCTTAACTGTCGTGTGTCCAATGAGTTGGCAACGGATTTGATCCTCAACTCTCTATCCAAGAAGTTTGATAGCTTTGTTATGAACTATAATATGAATGGATGGGACAAGAGCATTGGTGAGCTTCACTCAATGCTCAAAACGGCCGAGGGGGCATGGGTAGAAAGGTTCTACCGGTCCTTATGATCAATGAAGGAGGTAGTAGGAAGAGGCACCTCCCTGACCCTAGGGCAAGTGTTGCAAGAGGGAAGGGGCACGTCAAGGGGAAGGGAAAAGGAAAAGCAAAAGTGGAACCGCCCAAACCAAAAGAAAAGAAGCAAAAGGTTGCTCAAAATGACCCGTGTTTTGAGTGTGGTGAGGTAGGCCATTGGAAACGCAATTGCCCGGTCTATCTCAAAGCATTGAGATCAAAGAGGGATGCGGGCAAACCTCAGGTACAATCTTTATAATACATGTTGAGCTAAATGTTATTTCTTCTAACACATGGGTACTAGATACCGGATGTGGAACTCATATTTTGCAATTTATTGTAGGGGTTCAAAAGAAGTGAGCATTATGCAAAAGGGGAAATTAGTCTCTTCATGGGGAATGGTGCAAAGATTCACGTGGAAGCCCAAGGAGACTACATTTTGAAGCTTCCAAGTGGTTTGGAAGTTATTTTAAAGAATGTTTTGTATGCTCCTAGTTTAACTAGGAACATTATTTCTGTTTCCCGTTTAAGACAATGTGATTATGATTTCAAGTTTGTTGACAATGATATTCATGTTTCTTTCAATCATATGTTTTATTTTAAGGCTATACCTTGTAATGGTATTTATGAATTGGTTCATGAAAACACAACATATGATAGCTCAATGTACCGAGCAACCACTAAAAAGCTCAAATTAGATTTGAGTGATTCCTATCTTTGGCATTGTCGCCTTGGTCACATAAACAAGAATCGTATGCAAAAACTCCAAAAGAATGGTCTTTTGAAAACTAATGAAAATGATTCATTTGATGTATGCGAGTCTTGTTTACAAAGTAAAATGACAAAGGCCCCTTTTAGTGGGACTAATGAAAGGGCAAAGGATTTATTAGGAATCATACATTCGGATGTATGTGGACCTTTTAAACCAATAACTAGGAATGGTGAAAGATACGTCATTACCTTTACCGATGACTATAGTCGTTATGGGTATGTGTACTTGTTAAGACACAAACATGAATCTTTTGAAATGTTCAAAATCTTCAAGAATGAAGTAGAAAATCAACTCAACAAAACGGTCAAGATTCTTCGCACAGATAGAGGAGGTGAATACCTAAGTAGTGAATTTCAAGAGTATCTTAGAAGTTGTGGGATAGTCTCACAACTTACTCCACCTGGAACACCACAACATAATGGTGTGTGTGAGAGGAGGAATCAGACTCTATTGGATATGGTTCGATCTATGATGGCTAGAAGTACACTACCTCTATCATTTTGGGGTTTCGCGTTGCTCTCCGCGGCCCGTATTTTAAATATGGCACCAACCAAGAAAGTGGAAAGGACACCTTTCGAAATATGGCATGGAAGGGTTCCATCATTATCATATTTAAAAGTTTGGGGGTGTGATGCTTATCCTAAGCAATACACTCAAAACAAACTGGAAGCCCGATCCACTAAGTGTATCTTCATTGGATATCCTAGAGATTGTATTGGATATTATTTCTATGATCCGACAGAACAGAAAGTGTTTATTGCTCGAAAGGCAGAGTTCTTGGAAACTAAGTTTCTTTCGGAAGAAACTAGTGGAAGAGCAGTGGAACTTGAAGAGGTTCAAGATTCACAAGACGATACACAATTGGTTGATACTAGCAATCAACATGAGGATGTTGAGAATGATCATGTGGATGATCAAGATACACAAAACGTTCGCAAATCTGGTAGAATTAGTGTTCCTCCTGAGAGATATGGATTTTTCATGGATGGGTGCTATGTGGTAGATTCGGATGAACCAACCACATACCAAGAGGCAATGTCAAAACCTGACTTTGACAAATGGCAAGAAGCCATGAACGTTGAGATGCAATCCATGTATGATAATCAAGTTAGGGAATTGGTTACACCACCTCTTAAGTCCAAGATAGTTGGAAGTAAGTGGGTTTTCAAGAAGAAAACCGATATGCATGGAAACTTGGATACCTATAAAGCTAGACTTGTAGCATAAGGTTTCACTCAAACTCAAGGGGTTGATTATGATGAAACCTTTTCGCCTGTGGCAATGCTAAAGTCTATCAGGATATTGTTTGCCATAGCAGCATATTATGACTATGAGATTTGGCAAATGGATGTCAAAACCGCTTTTCTTAATGGATATCTTGAGGAAGATGTCCATATGAAACAGCCTGAAGGTTTTGTCGATCCAAAATATCATAACAAGGTATACAAGTTAAAGAAATCAATCTATGGATTGAAACAAGCATCAAGAAGTTGGAATCACCGTTTTGATGATGAAGTAAAGAAATTTGGCTTCATCAAAAACGCTGATGAAGCTTGTGTATATAAGAAAGCTAGTGGGAGCATTATTACTTTCCTTGTATTATATGTCGATGACATTCTACTAATTGGAAACGACATTCCAACCTTGGAAGGTGTAAAAACCTGGCTTGGAAGCTGTTTTTCCATCAAGGATCTTGGTGAGGCCACCTATATTTTGGGAATAAAGATCTATAGGGATAGATCGAGGTGGTTAATAGGTTTAAACCAAAGTACATACATTGAAAAGATCTTGAAAGGTTCAAGATGGAGAATTCTAAGAAAGGTTTGGTGCCTATTCAAAAGGGGACTATATTGAGCTTATCTCAATGCCCTAGTTCAAAGGTTGAACAAGAAAGAATGAATGGAGTCCCATATGCATCTGCTATAGGATCCATCATGTATGCAATGATATGTACTAGGCCGGACGTGTCATGTGCTCTAAGCATGACAAGTAGATATCAACAGAATCCTGGTAATAGTCATTGGATGGCTGTTAAGAGTATTTTGAAATACCTTAGAAACACTAAGGATATGTTCTTAATATACGGATCTGGTGAGGAGGAGCTCGTTGTAAAGGGTTACACGGATGCGATTTTCCAAACTGATTGAGATGATTCTCGATCACAGTCGGGATATGTCTTCATTATGAATGGAGGAGCAGTCTCTTGGAAGAGCTCAAAGCAAGATGTAGTGACACTATCTACAACAGAATCAGAATACGTCGCCGCTTCATTGGCAGCTCAAGAAGCTGCGTGGCTTAGGAAGTTCATTGCTAATCTAGGGGTTGTTGCTACCATTCAAGACCCCTAGAGATCTTTTGTGACAACGAAGATGCTATTGCTCAAATCAAGGAACCTCGTGCTCATCAATAGAGCCGGCACATTGAACGGAGATTCAACTACATTAGGGATGAAGTTGAAAAGGGGAAGATATGTATTCGCAAAGTTCATACCGATCAAAACATTGCGGATCCATTCACGAAGCTCCTACATAGGTCAAAGCATGAAAATCACACTTGTGCCTTAGGACTTCGATATTCTAATGATTGGACTTGATCAAATTTAGTATTTGAATATATGGAACTCTTTATTATTTGAGTAAAATTATTTGGTTATAATGTTTCAATTAATGTTCCAATTTAGCATGTTTAATCCATGAGTAAATTATTTACTCTAAATGTCGTAGTCGTTCATACTTGTGGGAACAAGTGTGAGGGTAAGATTATTATAAACTTGGATTGGTTGATATTCATAAGGATGAATATAGAGCAATGGGTTGCTACCAAGGTTCATAGATATTTGTGGGATACAAATATTGGACTAACCCGCATCTCAAATTTTACTACATGGAATCTTATCGATTGATCATTAGTAAATTTGAGTAAAGGTGAATATCATTTGGTATCCTCCGACCTGAGATACATATTGGGTTTTGATATTCACTAAGTATTATACCTTGAGCTAATTCTTCACTGTCCTGAAATAGTGGACAGTACATAAGGGTATGTTCAGGTATGACACGAGGTGTTTGTGAGAAACGTATGTAGTAAAGATGGAATTTGTTCCTCTTATTCGTTGAGAGTTAGATGTCTAAGGCCTGATTAAGTTAAATCAACAAGGAATGATCATTCTGTGTTCTTGGATTTAACATGACATCTGTAACAAAAGGATATATGATTGATTCACCTAAATCATTTCAAGTAAGGTACTTGAATGGGATGATGTTATTGAATGGCCATAAGTCATGCGTATTAAGGGTAGTAAACCGTTGTTAGGCGTTATTTGCTGCTTGCATCAATCTTCTATGAATCTTGGGCAAGTGGGAGATTGTAGGATTCTATGTGCCCAAGACACTTAGAATATTGATGTGGTTAATACGTTATGATCCAAGTCGGGTTATACCCAATAACAAGCTTAGCAAACACCAATTAATATTTAACTGATGATATGATCATGCAACTAAATATTTACACCGAATTTAGAAAATGGGTTTTCTAAATAAGTTGCATATGTGATGGAACAATTTATTAGGATATTTTGTTCAATGATATTATTTGAAGTGTTATTTAAATTATTTGTATAACACCAAATAATAATGAGAGTATACTACTTATACAATTAAATGGTTAATTGCATAAACTAGTTACAAAACTAGACAATATATGTGTGTGTTAATATTTGATATTTATAAAATAGGTGGTTTTCTTTTATAAATGTCAAATATTAATGAAAGGGAATAAAACCACTGTATTTAAGCCCTCTTGGCCATCCCCTTTGCATGCATGTGATTGTGCTTTTATTCTCTTGATTAGAACACACACATGCATGTGTTTCCACTAACTCAATATTCCCTTGAAGCACACACACATGCATGTCTTGTCCCTCCACTAACTAATTAAAAGAGACTCTCATCTTCTCATTCAAACACACATGCAAACAACAACTAGAAGCTCACTCTTTCTCTCCCAATTTCACGGTTTTGGCAGCAGGAAAAAGAGGGTTTTCAGCAAGTAACAAGAGGGTTTTGAGCTGTTCTTGGTGTAGTTTCTTCCTAACAAGAATTTGTTTGCAAGGAGGCTTGGGGTATACAAGCTTGAGGACTTCTACCCTTGAAGTCTTGGCCATTTTCAGCATCATTTCTACTCTTATTTGGTTGATTTTGGGCTGCTACAGTAAGGTATTTCACAGCTCAATGAAGCTGTGATTTTATGCGCATTTACATATGTTCACAGCTTGCTAATTCACATAAATGATCCTTTGTTCTTTGGGTTTGTTTTATACATTAATATGGTATCTAATGAACATATTTTTCAGCTTATAAAAGGTTTATAAGGTTGAAATTCCGCTGCGTTTTTCAGAAAGTTTAAGAGGTTAAACTATGATTTTATGTTCTAACAAACCCATCAGCTACTCTGTAGAAATGGCTAATGGTGAATTTGTAGAGACCAATGAGATCATTAGAGGCTGTACATTAATGCTAGAAGACCATACTTTTTATATACATTTGATACCCTTCTGGTTGGGAAGTTTCGATGTAGTAGTGGGGATGGATTGGTTGTTAAAACATGGTACTGAAATAGTCTGTCGAGAAAAAGTGGTACGAATCCCTATGCCTAATAGTGAAGTGCTTAAGATTCATGGGGAACGATCAGGTTAAAATCTGAGACTCATCTCCTGCATGAAAGCTCAGCGGTGTTTGAAGAAGAAGTGTTATGCATTTCTAGCACACATAGTAGAGAAGAAGGCAGAGGAAAGGAAGCTGGAAGATATTCCCATTGTACGAGAATTTCCAGAGGTATTTCCTGATGATCTCTCTGGCTTACCTCCCCCTCGACAAGTGGAGTTTCGAATCGACCTGATTCCCGGAGCGACGCCCGTAGCGAAAACACCCTATCGATTGGCACCGTCAGAAATGCAAGAGTTGTCGAGCCAACTGCAAGAGTTGTTGGATAAGGGTTTTATCCGACCAAGTCACTCGCCGTGGGGAGCACCGATACTGTTTGTCAAGAAGAAAGATGGATCATTCCGAATGTGTATTGACTATCGGGAATTGAACAAATTGACTTTTAAGAACCGATACCCCCTTCCCAGGATCGACGATCTTTTTGCTCAGTTGCAAGGAGCAATGTACTTCTCCAAAATTGATCTTCGGTCCAGATATCATCAGTTAAGGTTTCACGAAGCAGATATACCAAAGACGGCATTTCAGACTCGTTATGGACATTATGAGTTCTTGGTGATGCCGTTCGGGTTAACAAATGCTCCGGTAGTGTTTATGGACTTGATGAATCTGGTCTGCAAACCGTATCTAGACAAATTCGTCATTGTATTTATTGATGACATCCTCATTTACTCGCAGTCAAAGGAGGAGCATGAACAACATCTATAGGAAATACTGAGGTTATTAGGGAAAGAAAAGCTTTATGCCAAGTTCTCCAAGTGTGAGTTCTGGTTACGTGAGGTGAAATTTCTGGGGCATGTGGTTAATGATAAGGGGATTCATGTCGACTCGGGGAAGATCGAGGCAGTAAAGAAATGGGACGCGCCTAAGACACCATCTGAAATCCGGCAATTCTTAGGATTGGCCGGGTATTATCGACGGTTTATCGTGAATTTCTCAAAGATCGCGCAACCGTTGACCATGTTGACTCAGAAGGATAAGAGGTTTGAATGGGGACGAAAACAAGAAGAAGCCTTCCAAACACTAAAAGACAAATTATGTAATGCGCCGATCCTAACCCTCCCTGAGGGATCTGATGACTTCGTAGTGTATTGTGATTCATCACACCAAGGTTTGGGTTGTGTCCTGATGCAGAACGACAAGGTGATAGCTTACGCTTCTCGGCAGCTCAAGGTCCACGAGAAGAACTACACGACTCAGGACCTGGAGTTGGGTGCAGTAGTGTTTGCACTCAAGATCTGGAGACACTACCTGTACGGGACAAAATGTGTCATTTACACTGATCATAAGAGCCTCCAGCACATATTCGATCAGAAGGAATTGAACATGCGTTAGAGACGATGGGTAGAACTTCTCAGTGATTATGACTGTGAGATTCGATATCATTCGGGAAAGGCCAATGTGGTGGCTGACACCTTGAGTAGGAAGGAACGCGTCAAACCCATACGTGCACGAGCCTTAGGAATGATTATTCAATCAAACTTGAAAACTCAGATTCTAACAGCACAGGGTGAGGCATTAAAGGAAGAAAATATGTCTGATGAAGAATTCGTGGGCTAGATAAACAGATGGAGTGTAAGGAGGATGGTGTGCATTATTTTATGGATCGAATATGGGTACCGAAATGGGGTGACGTACGAGCAATAGTTCTGAACGAGGCACACAAGTCGAGGTACTTCGTCCATCCTGGTGCGGACAAAATGTACCACGATCTCAAGGAATTGTATTGGTGGCCAGGTATGAAGAGAGATATTGCTAAGTATGTGGGTGAATGCCTGACCTGCTCTAAGGTTAAGGCTGAACATCAGAAACCGTCTGGATTACTACAACAACCAGAAATTCCCGAGTGGAAATGGGAAAATATAGCAATGGACTTCATCACCAAATTGTCGAGGACCAGTAGTGGTCATGATTCAATTTGGGTGATAGTGGATAGAATGACGAAGTCCGCTCACTTCTTACCTAAGCGTGAGTATTATAAGATGGAGAAGTTAGCGAGATTGTGGCTAGGCATGGCGTGCCTGTATCCATCATATCAGATCGTGATAGTCGGTTTACGTCACGATTCTGGCAGACGCTCCAGAAGGCAATGGGTACCCGGTTGGATCTAAGCACCGCCTATCATCCTCATACAGATGGGCAAAGCGAGCGTACGATTCAGACTCTAGAAGACGTGCTTAGGGCGTGCGTAATTGACTTTGGTGGTAGTTGGGATGCCCATTTGCCGCTGGTTTAGTTCTCTTACAACAACATTTATCACTCGAGCATTGGATGTGCCCCGTTTGAAGATTTGTACGGGAGAAGATGTAGATCGCCTGTTTGTTGGTCCAAGGTTGGAGAAATCCAACTGACAGGCCCTGAGATCGTTCAGGAAACAACCGACAAGATATTCCAAATTAAAGACAGACTTAAAGCAGCGAGAGACCGCCATAAAAGCTACGCGGATAACAGGCGGAAACCGTTGGAATTCAATGTGGGTGATCGTGTGTTGCTAAAGGTTTCCCCTTGGAAGGGTATTTTGCGATTTGGCAAGAAAGTAAAGTTAGCATCGAGGTATGTGGGACCGTTTGAAGTCACCGAAAGAATTGGTCCTGTGGCGTATCGTCTGAAATTACCTCAAGAGCTGAGCAGCGTACACGATACATTCCATGTATCGAACCTTAAGAAATGTTTAGCTGATGGATCCCTCCACGTCCCTATTGAAGAAATCAAGATTGATGAGAAGCTCCATTTCGTGGAAGAACCGATAGAAATAATGGATCAGGAGGTCAAACGATTAAAACGCAGCAGAATCCTAATTGTCAGGGTGAGATGGAACTCCAAGCGTGGGCCTGAGTTTACATGGGAACGGGAGGACCAGATGAAATCCAAATATCCGCAATTGTTCGTGGATACAACTTCAGGATCTAACTCCAGCTGAATTTCAGGACGAAATTCTCTCAACTAGGGGATACTGTGACATCCGTCACTATCAGGTCCGTCAATTGACTCGAAAACTCGTTAATTCTTTCCAAACATTTATTATTTTGCGTCATTAATTCGTTCCCAAATCGAAACTTGTCGTACCTGTTTCGTGTTAACCCTAATATTATTAATAATATAAAATTCTTTAACATTATATAAATGATAATATATATATATATACACATATATATATATTATTAGTGTATTATTATTGTTATTATTATTATTATTATAATTAAAGTTCAGGGTTTAAAGTGTAATTTAATTAAACTTGAGGGAATAATTAATTTAAAGTTGTGGATTAAATTGCAAATATTAAAAATATATATACAATTTACGCAGCTTCATTCGAACCCTACAACCCCCAATTCGAACCCCCTGCCGTCACCGTAAGCCGCCATTATACCACCGTCCGTCCACCGTTTGACGCCGTCGTTCCTCCGTCGTCACGTTTGAAGGTAACCGGTTGTCGTGGTTTTCGTTTCGTTTCGTTTCGTTTCGTTACGTTTTAATGTCGAGTTTGGTTCGGTTGAATACGGCTTCTTCGTGGCCTTGTACGCAGCTATTGTGTGTATATGTATATTCGTATGTATGTATCGGTGTATATATGTGTTTGTATATATGTGTATGTATGCAACCGTGAATATATATGTTTGTATATGCGTGAGTGTGTGTATTACTGATGTATGTATATGTGATGTGTGTATGCGTGCGGGTGAAGGAGCACAAACACAGCAACCGAAGGCTGCTGTGTGTGGGTATATGTATGTATATGAGTGTATGTAACGTATATATATGTGTGTGAGTGTATGTGTCGAGTATGTATGTATGTATACATGGTTGTGTGTGCATTTTTTATGTTGGTGTATGTCAGTGTGTGTGTGCAGTGTGTGTTTGGGTGTGTGCAGTGTGTGTTTGTGTGTATGGAGGTATGAAGAATATGTTATATAGACATATATATGTATGTTGAGGATGTGTTGTGTTTGTGTTATAGGCATATATATATATATATACATATATATATATATATATATATATATATATATTGTGTGAGTAAGTGTTGGTTATACTTGTAACATGTATGTTTAATATATATATAGAGTGTGTGTGTGTATTGGTGTATATAAACTCATCATACATGAACATATATGTGTGGGGTAGTATAGCATAGACTTAGTGATATGCGTTTTAGCATATATAAGTAACCGTGTATGCGTTGGATAAATTCATAGGTACGTTGTGCTACTGTGCGTTGAATTGGTTATAGACATACATGGGTATACGTGTCCATATATATATACACACACATATATAGCGCATAGCGCAAGATGGTTGTAGTGGTTTAGCCTTATTATTATTTACATTGTTACTTTTATTACTATTACTATTATTATTATTATTATTATTATTATTATTATTATTATTATTATTATTATTATTATTATTATTATTATTATTATGGTTATTATTATTATTGATGCATTATTATTAATATTTTTATTGTTATTATTATGATTATTATCAATATTATTGGGATAGAACGTGTTATATATATGTATATATATATATATATTTATATATATACACATCTAATTGTGTGTGTGTGTCGCACGTTGAACCCGAACCGACCCGAACCGACCCGAACCAACCGAACACGTCTAATCTAGTTGAACACTTTTAAAGACTTAGTTACAATCATTATAGGTGTTTGATCGTTCGTTGCTTATAATCTTTGAAGTGTTCGTTCTATTTATCTCTTCAAGCTCAAGGTGAGTTTCACGGCCTCATTTTCATTACAATTTTATAAATCTTTGGGGGAAAAGTATGCTCACTCTTTCTAGCTGTGAACTCAATTTATTTTGGATTAACGTGTTACTGTTTGCAAGCTATATCTTATGCATGAGTTTCTGTGTGGTTCTTTAATCACAACTATTTAACTCCGGTGTTGGAGCCGACGGACAGGTATTGATAGTACTATTGGGTTGACACCCCCACCCATGTATGTTAGTATACTAGTTAAGACTGACTGTGGTTATGATCGACCCCTGGGTGAATATGTTCCGACAATTGCTGTGTGGTTCGTCGTAGATTTAGTTGTGATGCTCATGTGATATTACTTGTGATAAACTGTATACACTTATGATCCATAACTCATGCACAGCAACAAGTTTTCAATTTATGTTTAAACTTGTGAACTCACCAACCATGTGTTGACCTTTGAGCATATCTTTTCAAGTGATAATAATCAAAGAGGATAGCTAGAGCCGATCCATAGCAGAGACCCTCAGGATTTCTTTAGACATGCACTAGTGTTTTGACTATCATTTGATTTCACTTATGAATACTATGTTGAAGTTTTTATTTGTTGGAATTCATGTTGGATTTGGTTTTGTAAAATCGATAGACTAGGCTAGTCGTGGAACTGACTAACCACGACACAAGTCACCATTGTGTCGGGTGACGTCATGACACGTGGATCTTTGCATTTATTTTGTCTTTGTAAACTAACCAGGTGTTATGACGATCCCGCCCATTACATCCTCGTGTTTCCGCTATAAGCGGGGGTGTGACAAGGATTCGAGACTCCATTGTGTGGTATGTGAGAGAAAACTATTGGAGTGACAATGGTGATGGTGAGTGAACTCTGTGTGCTAACGGGTT
This sequence comes from Flaveria linearis, assembly GCA_024085815.1. Taxonomy (NCBI): domain Eukaryota; kingdom Viridiplantae; phylum Streptophyta; class Magnoliopsida; order Asterales; family Asteraceae; genus Flaveria; species Flaveria linearis. Next base: position 27,801,309 of record CM044017.1, on the reverse strand, counting down.
AGGGTTTATGGAGGTGGAGATGGTGGTGACGGCGGGAGGAGGAGGAAGTGGAGGTGGCGGTGGTTGTTGACTCCAGAGAGAAAGAAGGGGGGTAGTGGGTTAGGGGTTTTAATTTTAAGGGCATTTTAGACTTTTAACAAGAGAGTTAATAGAATAATTTAACGGTGTTAGTGTTTTGGATTCAAATGGGAACAAAAATGAAACGTTAGGGGGTATATGAGGATTTTAAACTGTAGGGATGCAAATGGTTAAAATCACCAAACCTCAAGGATGCAAATGGTAATTTACTCTTTATTTTATAAATCTTGTTGATTTTATAAAATTCATCATTCAGTTGTCTGTTTTAATTAAATGTCTAAGATCACATTTTTAACAATATCATTTTATTTTATAAATTGTAAAGTTTATAAATTTATGAATAGGACTTTGATGGTAAATTATTTATTTCGATTACTTAAAACTCACAACTAATACTTCAACTTTACCATAAAATGTATTTATTTGATAACTAATCAAGTTATAAGATTTAGAACTGAGATTATAAATTAAGATTATTAGGAATACACCAAGAAGAACCCTCATTAGTTAATAAATATACGAGATGTCACAGTGTCCCCAACTTTAAGGAATTTAGTCCTGAAATTAAAGATAAGACTAGACAAACAGATACGGATGTTTCTTTTTCTTGAAATCCTCGCGTTCCCAGGTGAACTCGGCTCCACGTTTATTTTCCCAACGAACATTGACGATTGGTGTGGTAGTGGTTCGAGTCTTCTTTATTGTACGATCCATGATCTCCAAATGCTTTTTAACAAAATGTAAGGACTCGTTGATTTGGATTTCATCCAAAGGAACTCGTAGACTTTCGTCGGCCAAACACTTTCTTAGATTTGAGACATGGACATGATGTACCCTACCAATTTCAGAGGGTAGTTCTAGCTTATAAGCCACTTTTCCGATCCTTTTTAGGATTTTGAAAGGTCCTACAAACCTTGGGGCTAATTTACCCTTCTTCCCAAATCGAACAACTCACTTCCATGGTGAGACTTTAAGAAGAACCAAATCACCAACCTGGAATTCTAACGACTTACGTCTTATATCCGCATAACTCTTTTGTCAAATTCTAGCCACTTCAAGATTATCACGGATTTTAGAAATTTTATCGGTCGTTTTTTGAATAAGTTCAGGACCGGTAATGAATTTTTCACCGATGTCTGTCCAACAAATTAGAGATCAGCATTTACGACCGTAAAGTGCTTCGAAAGGTGCCATCTTGATGCTTGAGTGATAACTGTTATTATACAAAAACTATGAGTGGTGAATGCGTATCCCAGTCACCACCAAAATCAAGAACACAAAGACATAGCAAATCCTCAAGAGTTTGAATGGTTCGCTCGGTTTGACCATCCGTTTGAGGATGGTAAGCCGTGCTCAAATCCAATTGAGTACCCAAAAGTTCTTGCATGGGCGAACAAAAGTGCGAAGTGAAACGAGCATCTCGATTGGATATGATGTGTAAAGGTACACCATGACGACTCATAATCTCATCGATGTATACGAGCCAATTTTGAAGTTTTATAAGAGTCACGTATAGGAATGAAATGTTCAAGTAATCCACTAGGTCGAGTCGGGGTCTCTTGGAAAGGTCTCTTTGTCTTCCAATATAGAGGAAAGACTGGCCACCACCTACCCCCCCAGACCCTACTTTTAGTGGGACATACTGGGTATGTTTGTTTGTTTGTTTGTTTATAGGAATGAAATGCGCTGTTTTGGTCAGACGGTCAATGACCACGAGGAGTACGAGGTAATTTGGTTATGAAGTCCATGGATATGTGTTCCTATTTCCACATAGGGATTTCGGGTTGTTCAAGTAATCCACTAGGTCGTTGGTGCTCCGCCTTGACCTTTGCATGTGTAAGACATTTGGCTACATATAAGTGATGTCCTTCTTTATTCCTGGCTACCAGTATTGTCCTCATAGGTCCATATACATCTTATCGGACCCAGGGTGAATGGAATAGCATGTTTGATGAGCTTCGTTCATGATGACAGTATGAAGATCATCACGATTAGGAACCCAGATTCGATTTAAGAAGTACAACATACCATTAGGTTTTGTTTCAAGCTATAAACAAACACCATACGTCAATTTCTCATCCACTTTTCCATCAGCTACCGTAGCTTGCTGAGCTTCGCGAACACGATACTCAAGATCGCTATGAATCCGTATATTGTGTAGCATAACAGTAGTCTTGTTGATATCCAAGTGAATCTTCGTGTCAAACTCTTCCAGGGTGTTAAACCATTGTCGTCGATCTCGTATTTCTTGAAATAAGACAGTCTTATTATGGACCTTGCGACTTAGCGCATCGGCTATAACATTCGCCTTTCCCGATGATAGCGAATGTCACTGTCGTAGTCACTAATCAACTCAACCCAACAACGTTGCCTCATATTGAGATCCTTTTGATTGAAAATGTGTTGGAGACTTTTATGATCAGTATAGACTATGCATTGTGTCCCATAAAGGTAATGCCTCCAAATTTTTAAGGCAAATACCACAGTACCAAGTTCCAGATCGTGAATTATGTAATTCACTTCATGAACCTTCAATTGCCTTGAAGCATAGGCTATGACCTTTCCCCATTGCATGAAACGCCACCAAGGCCTTGACCAGATGCATCACAATATACGATGAAATCATCATTCCCTTCAGGGAGGGTGAGAATAGGAGCATTATACAATTTGTGTTTGAGGGACTCGAAAGCCTCTTCTTGCTCATGCCCCCACTCAAAGGGTTTATTCTTTTGGCTAAAGGAAGTAAGTAGTTTCACAATCCTTCAGAAATTTGGTATAAAACGTTGGTAGTAACCCGCTAGTCTAAGGAAAGAATGAACTTCGGTTGGAGTTTGGGGACACACCAATTTTTCAAGCTTCTACCTTAGCAGGATCAACATGGATTCCTTGGCTATTTACCACATGACCAAAAAAACGGACTTCCTCAAGCCAAAACTCGCACTTGGAAAACTTTGCATACAACCGTTCTTTCTTTAAAAGCTCCAGAACTTGTCGCAAGTTGTAAGGCCGCGTTCCCGGGAGGCTTACAGCTGGACAATCATAGCACTAAACAAACATAATAGTATACATTTCATAAAACATTGTAGCGAAATTACATTAACAAAAGCCATTTCTGTTATTAAGCAATACATCCTCATTCATTAGTTACAAAAATATTTTTTGAATGCATTACAAAACAACAATATCATCAAAACATGTGTCAGTCTTGTCCCGCCGAGTAGCTTCACCCTCGTGCCATCCTCAGCAATATTTACCTGCCAACTGAAAATGTATAAAAGTCTAGTTTTTTTAAAAGTATTAAAATACCTTGCATATATATAAGAAGATAATCCCCTTTTATAAGATACCTCTTTTATTTTAGTATGTGACCACACATCATATATACATCAAGGTAATACTTTCTTTCATTCATTAGTGTACACATTCATTCACTTCGTACCTTTATCATTATCTTTCACTTTCTTACGGACCAATGTGCAATACCCCAAACATTGTGCACGAAGCTGATGCTGGGCCTGTGGTCTATAAATAGACCACGAATATTGTGCACTAAGCTGACCCAGTCACCTAGGGTATGCTACAAGGGTCCCTGTCAGTCTCAATGACTGACCCTGTGTGCATCCTTCAGGTCAGCTAAACCGTACACGGTTGAACTAACGACAACATTGTCATGCACCTGCATTCATTTGCTTGCAAGACTTTCTTTCATTCTTTTAGGTTCCGCTTTGCTTTATCATTAATCTTTCACTTTTTATAAATGATAGTACTTTACGTTTATGATCATAAACACATAACGTATAGTCACTCAATAATAAGTAACATGGAACATAAAAACAGACTATAAACATGCATAATAGGAACGATTATAATCCTTAAGTCAAACTAGGGTCAAACCCTAATAATTCTATTTATCCCAAAATTTCAGAAAATTTTCTAAGTGTTTGGGTGCATGGACACTATTTGGGTGCGTAAGGACTGTTTGGGCCTTTCTCCACTATGCAAGCGCATGAGCCTATTCTTAACTATTTCAACACTTAGGCGCATAAGCCTTTTGGGCGCATGGGCACTATTCAGGCGCATCACCCTACACTTAGGCATTTCTTCAAAACCTTAGGCGTATGAACTACTATTCAGGTGCATCAGCTTCCACTTAGAAATTTCTAAGGCATTTCTAGGCGCATAGACTACTGTTTGGGCGTATGAGCCCATCCTTAGTGCTTTCAGGCCATATTTTGGGCGAATGAACCCTATTTGGGCGCATGACCCCACTTATAACTTTTCTAAGATAAATTTCAGGTGCATGAGCCTTATATAGGCGCATGAACCATCTGTTTAACATGTTTCTCGAATGTTTTCAGTCCCAAACATTATATCATCCTATTCTCATCTTATTAATTCCTCTATAAGCATGCACATCACATAAACAACCATAAAACATCATTACACATGCATAAATACATACGATTACATACATAATAATTATAAAATCTTTTTTAATACATTATCAGCCCCAAAGACGTTTTAAAACATGTAAAAAGATGGGGTCTAGAACTCACCTAGTGTAGCAAACAAGCACAACTCTTCCAAACTTGTTTGTTCACGAGTTCAAGCACCTAAAACAACCCAAGCAACACCAAAACACACAAACTCGAACACATAAGAACACATACTTTCAGTTTATGGTCGAACCCAACAAAAACCAAGCAAATTAAACATAAAAATACTTACCTAGCCAAGAACAACCTCTTTCTCTCTCTAGAACCAAAGAACTCAGCTTTCTTCTCTTCTTCTCTTTTTGGTCAACAAAAAGCAGATGGAGTTGACATATATGGGCGGCCATGCCCATAATATATTAAAATATTAAACTTTGTACCTTTTTGCACTTTAACCCCCTCCACTTTGGCTTTTTCCTTTTCTTTTCAAGATACTTTTGTTTTCTTTTTCTCATTTATTTTCTTTTAATTGATCGAAATTCCCGGGTGTTACAAGTCCACCCCCCTTAAAGAGGTTTCGTTCCTGAAACCCGTCACTCTTCGAATAACTGTGGGTAATGCTGTCTCATCTCTTCTTTAGTCTCCCATGTAGACTCTGAACCCTTTTTGTGTTTCCACTGCACAAGTACCAGTGGAACCACTTTATTCCGCAGCCTCTTCTCTTTTCGATCAATGATTGCCACTGGTTGCTCTACATAATTGAGTCATTCGTCCACCTCAATATCCTCCAGTGGTACAATCATATCTTTATTGGCTAAACACTTTCTCAGATGAGATACATGGAATGTCGGATGAATTCCACTTAGCTCATCGGGTAGCTCTAGCATGTAGGCTACCTTTCCTACTTGAGCAATGATTTGGAAAGGTCCTGTGTATCTCGGGCTTAGCTTACCCCGTTTCTTGAACCGGATGATCCCCTTCCAAGGTGAGACCTTCAACATAACTCGGTCACCACCTTGAATTCGATCGGTCTACGCCTCTTGTCGGCGTACGACTTTTGTCTATCCTTTGCTGCTTTCATGAAGGCTTCGATCTTTTCTAACTTTTCAGTTGTAGCCACGATCACTTAAGGCTTCCCAACTCTCTTTGCCCAATGTCTCCCCAACATATGGGCGTTCTACACCTCCTACCGTATAGCATCTCTAAGGAGGCATACCAATGCTGGAATGATAACTGTTATTGTACGAGAATTCTACTAACAGTAAGTGATCATCCCAACTTCCTCTGAAATCGATCACACATGCTCGAAGCATATCCTTAAGTGTCTGGATCGTCCTCTCAGACTGACCATCTGTTTAGGGATGATAAGTCGTGCTAATGTGTAGCATTGTCCCTATCGCAAGGGATGATAAGTCGTGCTAATGTGTAGCATTGTCCCTATCGCATCATGAAATATTTTCCAAAACTTCAATGTGAATCGGGTGTCACGATCCGACATAATAAACATTGGCATACCATGACGAGTTACAATCTCTTTGATGAACAGATCCGCCAGTCTCTCTGATGAATACGTCTCGCTGGTCGGTAGGAAGTGAGCACTCTTTGTCAGACGATCAACAATCACCCAAATGGTATTGTAGCCACTCGCCGTACGAGGTAGCTTCGTAATAAAGTCCATGGTGATGTGCTCCCACTTCCACTCGGGTATATCCAACGGTTGGATTTTCCCGTATCGCTTTTGGTGTTCTTCCTTCACTTGCAAACAAGTAAGACACTTACTTACATATTCCGCTACATCACACTGCATACCTGGCCACCAATAGTCCTTCTTCATATCCTAGTACATCTTCATGGCATCGGGATGAATCGAGTATCTAGTCTTGTGAATTTCATCCATAATTCGTCCCCTTAGATCTTCGTATCGGGGAATTCACATTCGTCCATTTTGGGTTTTAACGCCGAGAGTGTTTTCACCTAATTCTACGATTAGACCCTTCATTCGCTCAGAATTAAGGAGATCCTCTTTTAACGACTCATCTTGAAAGTCTTTCACTTAGGTCATCACATCAGCGGTCATAACCAACTGATAAGCTTTCACCCGAATCGGCTCAGGTCTCTCTTTTCGGCTAAGGGCATCGGCCACCACATTGGCCTTACCCGGATGGTAATGGATCTCACAATCATAGTCTTTGATGAGCTCTAACCATCTCTTTGCCTCATGTTGAGATCCTTTTACCCAAAGAAATACTTTAAGCTCTTGTGGTCCGTGAAGATGGTGGACTTCGTCACGTATAAGTAGTGCCTCCTAATCTTTAATGTGAAGACCACCGCTGCAAGCTCTAAGTCATGAGTAGGGTAGTTGACTTCGTGGGTTTTCAGCTGTCGGGACGCATAGGCAATTACCCTTCCTCATTGCATCAGCACGCAACCCAGTCTTGAGTAAGAAGCATTTGAATATACCACTAAGTCCTTACTCCCTTCGGGTAATGTCAAGAAGACCTTGAGTCAATCTCGCCTTCAACTCCTCGAAAGCACCCTCTTGCGATTGACCCCACACAAACTTCACATCCTTACGCGTCAACTTAGTCAAAGGTGGACTATCTTAGAAAAGTCCTGGATGAATCTTCTGTAATAACCTGCCAACCAAGAAGCTGTTAATCTCGGATGGCATCTTTGGAGACTTCCATTGCATCACAGCTTCCACCTTTGCTGAGTCCACCATGATTCCTTCATCATTAACAACATGACCTAAAAATTGCACCTCGCGCAACCAAAAAGCACACTTAGAGAATTTAGCATATAACTTCTCTCTTCTAAGCGTCTCTAACCTCACATATGTGGCTGACATGTTCTTCCTCACTTCTTGAATAAATCAGGTTATCATCAATAAACACATCACTGATTTATGTAACATGGGCCAACACACTTGGTTCATTAAATCCATAAAGGCAGCTGGCATGTTAGTTAGACCAAAAGACATAACGAAAACTCGTAGTGTCCATAACACGTGCGAAAAGCTGTTTTAGGAATGTCCCGCTCCTTCACTTTCAACTGATGGTAACCAGATCGAAGATCTATCCTCGAGAAACAACTGGCACCCTGGAGCTGGTCAAACAAGTCATCAATCCTTGGTAGCGGATACCGATTCTTCACCGTCAGCTTATTCAGCTCTCTGTAGTCAATGCACATCCGCATACTACCGTCCTTCTTCTTCACAAACAATACCGGAGCACCCCAAGGAGAGATGCTGGTCGGATAAACCCTTTACCCATTAGCTCTTGTAGTTGAGCCATTAGCTCTTTCATCTCGGTAGGAACTAATCGATACGGTACCCTGGCAATAGGTTGAGCACCGGGTATCGGATCAATCTGGAACTTAATCTCACGATCCGGTGGCACACCTGGCAAGTCTTCTTGGAACATGTCCGGAAAGTCACGCACAACGGGCACATCAGACAGTTAGGGTACTGTCACATCCACATCTTTCACGTAGGCCAGGTAGGCACTACATCCACGCCTCATGTACCTTCCTGCCACCGCCATCGAGACCACCTTTGGAACCATAGTGACACTGTCACCGTAAATTGTCACCGAACTTCCATCGGGCGCAATTAATCAAATCATCTTCTTGCGACACATGATGTTTGACTCATAGGTTGATAACCAATCCATCCCTAGTACTACATCAAATCCGCCTAAGGGCATCACATACAAATTGGTAGAAAACCTATGGCCTTCTAGTTCTACGGCACAATCCTCTATTATATCAGTAATTCTAGTAGACTTACCAATAGCCGTTTTCACATCGAATGGCTCATCAATACTCCTACTACTAACAGACAATTTAGCATAGAAAGTAGTAGAGATGAAACTCCTACTAGTACCAGAATCAAATAATATAGAGGCACAAGTTTGGTTTACTAGTAACATACCTGACACGACATCAGGGTCTACTCTGGCCTCCTCCCGGGTCATCGTGAAAGTTCTATCACTTGCCCTCTGCCCTCCTTCTTAGCCTTCTTCTTCGCCCCAAAACTCTTGGCCCTTGGCTTCTATAGTCCTTGCTCACGTGGCCCTCCTCACCACAGCTATAACACCTGGGCACCCTACAGTCTCTAGCAATATGACCAGGCTTCCCACACTTGAAGGACACATTCAATCCCAACCTACACTTGCCGGTATGCTCCTTTCAACATTTACCGCACTTCCTCAGCCCTGAGCTTGATGTCTCCCTACGATCATCCATCTTCATCTTTTTGTTGTTTGGAGTGAAACCACCACGTCCAAACCACTTCTCGTTCCAGTTCTCATCACCACCACCTGTCTTCTTCGCCTCCACCACAGTCTCCTCTCGCTCATCATGCAACCTAATTGACAGGTCTACAGCTGATCGAAAGTTACCCGATCGGGCAACAATCAAATGCCTATGTATATCAGCCGGAAACCATGGACATATCTCTTAATCTTCCTTGATATCGGAGTCATCTGATCAGGCACCAGCCTTGCCATCTCGTTGAATTTGATAGTATACTATTGGCGTGTCAGAGTTCCCGCTTCCAGCTGCAGGAACTCCCTCTCAATCTTGTCCAACTCCCTGTGAGGACAGAACTCCTCAATCACCAACTTTTTCAGCTATGGCTACTTCATCTTTCCAATGGCCCTGCTACCCTCGGCCTGGACAATATTGTCCCACCAGCATAAGGCTGAGTCCACCAATGAGTGGGTGGCAAACTTCACCTTCTGATTTTCTCACCACTCGCTGATATCAAGCACCACCTCCATCTCCCTCACCCATCAGTGAGCAGCAGCAACATTGCCGTTCCCATCGAATGTTAAGGGCTTGCATCTTTGAAATGCCCCGTAATTACAGCCCCATATAGTTTCCTGCACCGCTTCTTCCTCCTGCCCTTCACAAGAGACAACCGTCTCAGCCTCCGATTGTTCTCTTTCTCCTCTTCCAGTGGGCTTCCTATTTTCCTTCCTCTCTTTCTTTTCGTCCTCCCTTACAGCTTTCATCACTTCAGTCACTACAGATGGCAGAATTGTCTGCATGAGTTGATGGACTTCCTCTACCATTGCTTCTTTCAATGAGGCCCTTAAGTTTGTGCTCTCATCACCACTTTCCTGATGATGCATCTAGGGCTCTTCACAGGTCCTCTTAGTAGTCTTATCCCTATTCCTGGTAACTCGTGGTTCGGCATCGTGTCCATCACGTGTTCCACCCCTAGAAGCCTTAGAAGATCTACCTCCAGTTATCGTCTAGACACTATAAGATTCAAACACTAACACGATCATTCAAGGTAATAGCTCGGTTTATGTTGAGTATAGTAAGTCCCTAATTACAGTGACCAGTTATGATTAGCCACTTACTTTACTCTTCACACCCCAAGCATTTCCTATCCTGACTACATCAGTATCTAAATCTACTAAGAAAACATAAGTCAAACAGCACACGCACATAATACTGGTTAACTTTAAGAAAAGAAATACCTGATGGCACGTAGCTACTCGGATGGACATCCCTCCATTCGTCCCATTTTCAGTTTAAGTTTAGGTTTTTCAAAAATATTTACGCAATTCTCTTAAACTTTGGCTCTGATACCAACTTGTAAGGCCTCGCTCCCGGGACGCTTACAGCTGGACAATCATAGCACTAAACAAACAAAATAGTATACATTTCATACAACATTGCAGTGGAATTACATTAACAAAAGTCATTCATTTTATTAATAATTATTGTTGTTAAGCAATACATCGTTGTTCATTAGTTACAAAAAGATTGTTTAAATTCATTACAAAACAACAATATCATCAAAACACGAATGGGTGTCAGTCTTGCCCTGCCAAGTAGCTTCACCCTTGTGCCATCCTCAGCAATATTTACCTGCCAACTGAAAATGTATAAAAGTCAGCATTGCTGAGTGAGTTCTAGTTTTATTTAAAAGTATTAAAATACCTTGCATAGATATATGAAGATAATACCCTTTTATAAGATACCTATTTTATTTTAGTATGTGACCACACATTATACATACATCAAGGTAATACTTTCTTTCATTCATTACTGTACACATTCATTCACTTCGTACGTTTATCATTATCTTTCACTTTCTTACGGACCAATGTGCAATACCCCAAACATTGTGCACGAAGCTGATGTTGGGCCTGTGGTCTATAAATAGACCACGAACATTGTGCACTAAGCTGACCCAGTCACCTAGGGTATGCTACAAGGGTCCCTGTCATTCTCAATGACTGACCCTGTGTGCATCCTTCAGGTCAGCTAAACCGCACACGGTTGACCTAACGACAACATGGTCGTGCACCTCCATTCATTTGCTTGCAAGACTTTCTTTCATTCTTTTAGGTTCCACTTTGCTTTATCATTAATCTTTCACTTTTTATAAATGATAGTACTTTACGTTTATGATCATAAACACATAATGTATAGTCACTCAATAATAAGTAATATGGAACATAAAAACAAACTATAAACATGCATAATAGGAACAATTATAATCCTTAAGTCAAAATAGGGTCAAACCCTAATAATTCTGTTTATCCCAAAATTTCAGAAAATTTTCTAAGTGTTTGGGTGCATGGACACCATTTAGGAGCATGAGGACTGTTTGGGCCTTTCTCCACTATGCAGGCACATGAGCCTATACTTAACTGTTTCAAAACTTAGGCGCATGAGCCTTTTGGGCACATGGGAACTTTTCAGGCGCATCACCCTACACTTAGGCATTTCTTCAAAACTTAAGCATATGAACTACTATTCAGGTGCATCAGCTTCCACTTAGAAATTTCTAAGGCGTTTCTAGGCGCATAGACTACTGTTTGGGCGCATGAGCCCATACTTAGTGCTTTCAGGCCATATTTTGGGCGCATGAACTCTATTTGGGCGCATGACCCCACTTATAACTTTTCTAAGATAAAGTTCAGGCGCATGAGCCTTGTATAGGCGATGAACCATCTGTTTAACATGTTTCTCGAATGTTTTCAGTCCCAAACATCATGTCATCCTATTCTCAGCTTATTAATTCTTCTATAAGCATGCACATCACATAAACAACCATAAAACATCATTACACATGCTTAAATACATACGATGCATACATAATAATTATAAAATCATTTTAATACATTTTCAGCCCCAAAGACGTTTTAAAACATGTAAAAAGACGGGTCTAGAACTCACGTAGTGCAGCAACAAGCACAACTCTTCCAAACTTGTTTGTTCACGAGTTCAAGCACCTAAAATAACCCAAGCAACACAAAAAAACAAACCCAAACACATAAGAACACATACTTTCGGTTTCATGGTCGAACCCAACAAAAACCAAGCTAACTAAACATCAAAATACTTACCTATCCAAAAACAACCTCTTTCTCTCTCTAGAACCGAAGAACTCAGTTTTCTTCTCTTCTTCTTCTCTTTTTGGTCGACAAAAAGCAGATGGAGTTGACATATATGGGAGGCCATGCCCATAATATACTAAAATATTAAACTTTGTACCTTTTGCATTTTAACCCCATCCACTTTGGCTTCTTCCTTGTCTTTTCAAGATACTTTTGTTTTCTTTTTCTCATTTCTTTTCTTTTATTTGACCAAAATTCCCGGGTGTTACACAAGTTGAGCTCGTGATCAGCTTTACTCTTTGAGTAAATGAGGATGTCGTCGATGAAAACTATCACGAACTTGTCCAGGTAGGGTTTGTATACCCGGTTCATGAGATACCATAAAGACCGTAGGAGCATTAGTCAAGCCAAAAGACATAACCATAAACTCATAATGTCCGTATCGAGTGTGAAAGGCGGTTTTTGGAATGTCATTGTCATGAACTTGTAGTCGGTGATAAGCAGAACGTAGATCGATTTTGAGAATTGAGTGGCCCCTTGAAGTTGGTCAAAAAGGTCATCGATTTGAGGAAGAGGGTATCAGTTTTTACGGTGAGTTTGTTGAGTTCTTGATAGTCGATACACATATGAAACGAACAATATTTCTTCTTCATGAATAATACAGGTGCTCCTCATGGTGAAGAACTAGGATGGATAAAACCCTTGTCAGACAGTTCTTGCAGTTGGCTGGTTAGTTCTTGCATATCCGTTGGTGCAAGACGATACGGTGGCTTTGCCACATGATTCGCACCAAGAATCAAGTCCATCTTAAAACTCCACTTCACAAACGGAAGGTAAACTGTTAAGATCATCGGGAAATACTTTAGGGAAATCTCGTACAATAGGAATATTCTTAAGTTCCTTCTTTTGACCTTCGTGTTGACTACATAGGCCAAGAAGGCTATGTAGTTCTTACTTGGGCACTTTAAAGCCTTAGTACATGACATAAGTTTGAGTCCTTTAGATGATTTCTCACCAAATACTTTTAAAGAATTACACAAGGGTAAAGGAATCCGAATACACTTCTCGACATACATAATTTCCGCATAGTCTTTGGCTAACCAATCCGTGCCAATAATGACGTCAAAATTCCCGAGTTGCATAGGAATAAGGTCAATAGGGAACTCATGCTCATTAAGACTCAAGATTCAATCACGAATGTTGACGTCAATAATGATAGATTTTCCATCAGCGACTTCGACCGTAAAGGACTTTTCTAGCTTAGTGCGCGATTTAGCAAGTATGGGTTTAAATTCTAAGGACACAAAACTCTTATCCGCTCCTAAATCAAACAATACAGAAGCATAAAAATTATTTACAATATACGTTCGTCCACCATATCGTTACACTTATGCTTGGTTTGCATTAATATTAAAAGCACGTCCTTGAGCTGGTGGGACATTTCCCACGAGACAGGGGCATTATGGGTGAAAATGGCCAGTTTTACCACAGTTGTAACAAGCTTAGTTGGTGACTACAGCAGCATTGTTTGGTGCACGGTGACACGTAGCAACCAAATGCCCATACTTCCCAAGTAGCAAATACGACATGGATTGTTTCCCACATGATGATACTTACAGATATTACACATCGGGTGCAGATATTACACAATGGCAGCTTGTTTTTGTGGTGCATTGGGTGCTGTCACCGCAAAATTTTGAGCAGGTGTAAACTTACGTTTCTTTCCCTTGAGTGAGGATTCGGCCTTCACCTCTTTATTACCAGTTTGTTTAGCACCCTTCACCGTCAAAGTACCAGCCTTGATATGATTTTCGGTGAGCTGTGCAATGACGTTGATTGCTTCTTCTAGGGTTGTGGGCCTATTTCATATAACAGCATCTTGAATTTGGGGTGGTGCCCCTTTGATGAACTTTTTAATGATACGAGGTACAATGTCCACCATGTGTGGTAAAAGCATGCTTAATTCATGATGCCGAGTGGAGTATGCTAAATGGTTGCCCCTATCCTGTTTGAGATTCTAAAATCCCTCCTCTAGTTTTTGTAGTTCACTCCTCGGGTAGAATTTTTTGATCATAATGCTCTTAAACTCTTCCCATGATAATGCCAATACAACTTCCGCTCCCCGGTTCCTCTTTTCACTATTCCACCAGGTAAGTGTTCGTTGTTGAAGAACACTCATGGCATAACGAATCTTGAGTGCTTCAGGGCACTCGCTATTGATGAAAGTGTTCTCCATACTTTTGAACCACTCGAGAAGTCCAGTGGCTCCCTCCTTCCTACTAAAACTAGTTGGTTTACAAGAGTTGAAGTGTTTGAAGGTGTAGGTTCGGTTATTCCCTCCTTGGTTGTTGTTGTTCTCCCCTTGACCATTGTTACCATCACCACCATTATTCCCATTAACATGGTTACTAGTGTTGGCAATTAAAGTGCTACTTAATTCAGCGACCGTAGTAGGAAGGACAACGGCCATTTGTCGGGCGATCATAGCGGCGAGCTTATGGTTGGAGATACCAGGCTTTTCATGATGACGAGACATTCTAAAAAGCAAATAAAACAGATACTAGAGTTTTGGAAATTAAAACTAGTTCAAATAGACATAATTCCTTGGAATTTACAAACATATTCAAGATGGTCCCATTTGGTAACACACAGCCAATAGGAACATTGACCCATCAAGATAACTTAATTCTATGATGTCTTAGAAAATTTGTGTAGTTTGACCATAATTTATCACTCATCCCGAAAATCCCCAGGTAAGCATAACTAGTCCCGCTGTTGATTGGGATTTATGCGAAATGCTTACCTTAGCACGAAGGCTTTTTGCCAGGAAATCCAGAATACAGATGTTTATGACTCACCCATCTTTCCTTATCGACAATATAGAATTAAAACTTTAATGAGATTTTTAAAGATTAGTCATAAAGTATAGAGAATTAAACCATTCGATGTAGTGCGTAAGATTCCACGGATAGTCGTGAATAAGTTTAAGAGGTGAAAGACATCAACATGTTGAAACTAGTGGCGGGTGAAATGGTTGGAGATATGTGAAACTTAAGGTTTTGTCATTCAAGCCAATCACCTAAGGAACAATTTCAACTAAGTAAAATCAAGTTGCACATAAGGAATCCATCATGTAACATGTAGCATCATGTAGTATGAATATATGTAAACTTACAAGATCATGAAGAATTTTCATGTCAGGTCCCTATATTAACCATAGTATAGATCACCATTTCTAATAACCTTAATCCCTATAGTTATGACTCTAATACCAATCTGTCGCACCCCAACCTTAACGGCAGCAACATTGAGATGTGAGGGTTAAGATTGTTCAAAGCCACACAATGCTACTTCAAGGTGTAAATATCATTAATCATAAGGTTCCAAATTGTAAATTACATCCATAAGTTCAAGCAAACAAACATAACATAAGATAAATAGCAAGTGCAAGATCATATCACGAATATGAAAAGATTTCTTTATTTTATTCTAGGTCCAATATTAGATGAACTCAATTCTTCGAGGATCAACAATTAAGCTTGAGCATTTCCTGAAACATGTTAAAAATAAAGTTAACATATGTATGTTGATGAGTTCCCATGAGGTAGTACATACATATATATGAAACCTTTTTAAGAGGCAATTCATGTCATAGGTTACAAAATAACAAAGGAACATATAGATAGAATAATGATACAATCAAACCTTGACAAAAGCCATTGCCACAACAATATATACGATTAGCTAAGTGCATTTGGTTCCCATGATGAACAAGAATACGTCATCAGGAGCCGGCAATAACCTCCGCTTTAGCACCAAAAGGCTTGTCAAGCCCATAGATCTATGACGTCGCTAGGCTACCAATAGTTAGTGATTGTTTTACAAGATAACTATCATATAATGTTCACCAATATTTCAAATAACCATGATAATTTAATAAGATGAATTAAACGTGCGTTACAACTTTTTAAGAATTTACAAGTGAACGTTTATACGGTTAACATGATTCACCCTAAAAAGTGTGAAATAAAGTAAAAATAGGGTATGGAAACTCACATGATATTTGGCGTACTTTGAATAATAATAAGCTAGAATAGCACCAACGGTTTCTTCACAGATTACCTAAGCACTGTGGTTCCAAGATTAGATTATAATCAGATAATTTCAAGAGACTATTTGTGGAAACTAGGGTTTGTCATAAGGATTTGGGGTTTAGCATGATTTATTATTATAAAGTTTTATTTAAAATTTGTAAATAATGATCTTAAATAATAAGATTATATTGCAAAGAATAAGTAATTCTTAACTATACCTTGACATCTTTATAATTTCAATCTTTTAAGATAATATGTTATACATTTATAAATAATGGACGTACAAACCATATAATAATTTAGTAAAGTTTTTTTGAATTAAAGTTATAGGAAAACAAATAAAATAGAATTAAAAGAAAATAAAATAATCTAACAGAGTCAAAAAGAAAAGATGATTTTTTATATAATATATAAACACTCATCGTAAGTTCTTCTAAACACATTTTTTTAAATCATCAAATTTGTTTAACATAAATTCTATAATTATAGAATTATAAAATAATTTCTGATAACATTTCATCAAAAACAAAAATATGAACAATTTTATTTTAATACGTTATCATTTTATAATTTTTCTAAAATTTATTATATGATCAAAACCCTTTTTAAAAAAATATTGCAAGTTGTAAGGTTCGAACCCGCGACATCGTGCATATCGGGTGATTGTTTACCAGTAGGCTGGGTAGCCTATGCATGTCATAAGCTGAGTTTTAAATCTTAAAAAGACTCAAACCTCTAAAATCCCCAAATTAGGTTCAAGAACCCTAGTTTTGATTCCGCCCCAATTGAGTCATGAAACGAATTCGACAGTGAAATTAACTTGGGGCTTTTAATCCCCTGGTGAATTCGAGTATATACATGTGTTTAATTACTGGTTCGATTGAATTTGAAAGCACAGAATGATGAACAGGTCGCCGGCCACAGATAAGGAAATTCGATGTGTGTGTTTTTTGTTATCAAATTGAAGTTTCAGAAAGTTTAAAGAGGCTATTTTGAGCCATCCAATTTATAGTTCCCATTTGGACGATTAGGGGTGCAACCACTTCAAGGTTGATCTCGGGTGTTACGAATCGATTTAGGTGTGTAATTTACCGTTTCAGGTGAAATTAATAACACTATTGGTTTCTAAATGATTAAACGAACATGTATGTTTGATTAATTTCATTAATGTTGTGTTTTAGACGTAGAAACGGATTGGAGTTTTGATGAGGTTCGGTTTCGTCTTTAAGAAACCTCATAATCTTTAGTTAAACTCGATTTAATGCACCCTTCAAGTTCGAGCCGGGTCCACGAAATGATTTGAAGTGATTTGGGGTTAAAAATTTAATTGTTAGGGTGGTTTTGGGGCTCGCCGGCGCCGCGTCGGGGCTTCCCGACCGGAAAAACAGGAGGGATGAGGGTGGTGGTTTGGGTTTTAAAAGAATTTTACACCTTTGGTCCCTAGTGTTTGCTTGGTTAGCATTTCATGTAAGAACTTTATAATTTATACACACACACACACATATATATATATATATATATATATATATATATATATATATGTATATATATGTATATATATATATATATATATGTATATATATATTAAAAACCCTTAATATTATTAATGATAAATCATTTATTTTATAAATCTTGTTGATTTTATAAAATTCATCATTCAATTGTTTGTTTTAATTAAATGTCTAAGATCACATTTTTAACAATAGAATTTTATAAATTGCAAAGTTTATAAATTTATGAATAGGACTTTGATAGCAAATTATTTATTTCGATTACTTAAAACTCACTATTAATACTTAAACTTTACCATAAAATTTATTTATTTAATAACTAATCAAGTTATAAGATTTAGAACTGAGATTATAAATTAATCTTATTAGGAATACACCAAGACGAACCCTCATAGTTGTATTATCAACATAACTAGTGAATACGCTTTCGCGCGTTGCAGCAAAAACATGACTCGCTTAACAAAGTCTTGACGTGAGCCCACGCATTACGGCATGGAAATTAATAATATCCGAAACGATATATAAAAATGAAATCGTTATAAATCTAAATATATTACTATATGCCTGGAATTTATTTATTTTCACAAAATTTCCAGTTCAAAAAAAAATCAAAAAAAGCATAATATGCAAGATTCTCTTGTACAATATACATCAAGAATTGTCTCTACTAAATGACAAAATTAGTTGATTAGTAATCATGAAAGTTCTGTTGTGAATTCGTTATACAACATGATTCAAGAGTTGTACCTACTAAATGATAAAAATGAGTTTCATCCAATCATTACAGTTCTGTTGTGCATTCATGGATTATACAACATGCATCATGAGTTGTATCTACTAAATGACAAAATGGTACTATTCATTCTAATTGGTTTTTAAATATTACTAGTGTTAATATCCAGGCGCGCGTTGCGCGTCTTGAAAACGCTGTAAATCGATACTCTATAAACTATCTAAGACAGCAAGATGACACCGAGAGGACCACGCCGACCACAAAATGTCAGTAACACCACAGTTTGAGACAATTAAAATCAACAATTTTCCACTTTAATGTCGGACTCAGAGTGTGTAAAGAAATGACTCTATCATGGCCGGAGGGCGGGTTGCAGGCAATAACCTGCCATCCTACACCCCTTCCAGGGCTAGACAATGTCCTCAATCAATTTTTACTCAGACCCATCAACTCATCACAGCCCATTAGAATGAAATTAAAAGATGTTACCTGAATCTGTAGCAAGAGCTCATACTTCCTTAACTGATTCAATTGCACGTTCCTGAGGAGCATGTAGAACAATTGTTGTGGATCCCACAACACATATACATCAAAAACCAATATAAACAATCAGAGTCAACATCAATTTGGTATATCAAAGACCACATGAACCGTAAAAACAAACTGTGACTTCTGAGCAAATCACTTGATGTAACTTGAAATGTTGGTCAAATTTACAACCCAATTCTAACAATTGCCTCAAATAGTACTTCGTTTCCCATGTTCTAGCTTGAAACACTAACATAAAATTCCTAGAAGCAATTAGCGAAACACATGAATATAGTCACAAAAGATAAACATACCGTATATTAACTTGCCATTTCATTTGTCATTTTTAGTGAATATGTATAAACCACAAACATCAAATGTGTATTTAATAATAATTGTTGTATAAACTTCAACATGTATTTAGTTTTCAAACGAAGAACTCGAAAATGAACAGAACCTTTAAGATTGACTCCTCATTTTCTTAATTTTTCCATCATTACATACTTTATTATTTTCAATTCCAACTCTAATCAAGCCTAAACTCGCTAGAGTTATACAATTGCACAACAAACATGTAAGTCTCACTGGAAAATGAGAGTTTCAAACATTAATCGAAGTTTAACGATGAATTGAGGTACCTATTTTGGCCAGGCAATTGATCCACCACGAAACCATATTTTCGATTGATCCAGTACTCAAATGTTCATGAGATCCAAATGCATATTCCACTCCATGAACTAAAACACAAAAAATGCAGTAACACTTGTAATCAAGTTACGAAATCGGAACCTTGCACGCCAGAGTGACAACCACCACCACCGCCACCACCGCCACCGCCACCACCGCCACCACCCCCACCATCTATCCCGACGACATCAAATGCCCAATTTCCCTCGAGATTATGTTGGAGCCGGTCATCCTCTCCTCCGGCCACACCTTTGACCGGGGTCAATCCAACGGTGGCTCGACACCAGCCACCGTACATGTCCCATCACCAAACTACCACTCTCCGATTCACCTTCGTTAATCCCTAATCACGCCTTTCGAAGTCTCATTTCCAATTACACTGCCCTCAATTTATCAAAACCCTATCAGAATTGACAACACCCAGAAACCCTAATTTCAAATTTGACCTCGAAATCGTCGTCTCCGGAGGTTAAGCTTGTGTCGATTGAGCACCTCTGTCAGCTTTCGAAACGTGATTTTCAGCTTCGAAAGCGATTGACGGAATTGGGGGCTGTGGCGGCGGTTTTGAGCTGTGTGTTGATGAAGGGTTTTGTTGATTTGCAGGAGAAAGGTTTGAAATTGCTGTTGAATTTGAGTTTAGATGATGATAAGAAGGTGGGTTTGGTGGCTGGCACTGTAAACTATTCATTTCCATTGCTTTTTAAATATATAGGAAAATGTAACAAGTACTTACAAAAGATAATGTAAGTAACAATTAGTTAATATATATATGAGAGGTCACATAATTTACAAAAATATATGTTGGAGCATATATTATCATATATAGTGTGTCCGTCGCTCGACGAATAGTCTAGGCTTAGTGTTATACACCTTGTAAACATATGAAACTGGGTCATTCGCAGGAGCATATGCGAATGAGACTCAGTCGTACGACTGAGCCATGCTAATGGACCAGTCATGTAACATCTCGTTTTTTTAATTAAAAGTTAATTTTTGTAAGACCTATTTATGCTATTTATGTAACTTGGTGGGCTATTTATGTATAATTCCTTATTTAATTTAAAGTTTCTAAGTAATAATAATAATAATATAGGCAATATTAGTAACAAAATAAGTTAAAAATAAGAATAATAATAGTAATAATAACAATAATAACAATATTCTTAATAAGTGCTAATCTTGAAATAAATAAGAAAAATATATAAGTTTTATTAACTCAAAGCTTGTAATTAAATGTTGTGCATGAAATAATAAAGTTTAGAACTCCATGGACTAAAGTGTAGTTTATTCAAAAACTAAAATCTAAACTTTGGGTTAAAATTAAACTAAATGAAACCGCAGGGCCCAAAATGGATTTTTTTCAAAAACCCAACCCCCACCCTTTCTCTCTCCCCGATTATCCGGCCGCCGGCCGGTGGGCCTCCGACGAGGCGTCGACAAGACCAAAACCACATTAAAACATGTTTTTTTTCATCCTTTTTTGCTCCTAACCATTTGAGAACAGGTTTCGAACTTGAATGCATGACTTAATTACATTTAAAACACCGGTTACTACTCGAATCATCATGTAACCGATGCCACAAATCGATTGAGCCGTTCGGCATTAAAGACACAATAATAATTCAATTAATTCAACCTATATATACAATCATCTAACTATTCCTAAACGTATCAAACATCCAATTTCACTTGAAACACACTCAAACCTCATACCCGATCCTCTCTTCATCGTGGACCTGCAACTTAGTCGAGGACCTTGTTCGAAGCTAAATTAATCATAATTGATAGGGGGCTTTTGTCCATCTAAGACATTGGAAGCTTCCTGTACAAGGAATTTGATTATGATCATCACTCGCACCTCAAACTGTTTTCACCATAGTTGCGACTTGTTCTTCATCCGTGGCCATCGATTTCTAACATATTTCGGGTAATTAAACACATCCCCTACTCGAAATCATCTAGAGAAGCAAAGCCCTATGTTTAATTTCGTTATAATAATCATCTTGATGTTCAATTGGAATCAAATTGATTCTAGGGTTTATATGGAATTTGGGGGTTGTTGGAAGTTGCATATTAAAATAATTTAGAACCCAAAAGAACCGCGGCTGAGAGCCTTGGTTCATTGGTTAGCACGTTGCATTCCATCCATGAGGTCCCGGGTTCGAACCCGGGCACCCTCATGTATTTTTTTAAAGGATTTTAGCCCTTAAATAAATTATAGAAAATTCTTAATAAATATAAAAAATGGTTTTGTAAACTTTAAATATTTTTAAAGACATCAAATTATTTTTTTGTAATTTTTATAAATTTAAATAATTAATTATCCTTTTTATAAAGCATTTTAACGAAGGTTGTTCTTGGATTATTTCTAATGGATTTTAAAAATAATAAATTAATAAATTAATATTGATCCAAAAATTACCTTTAAATTATTATCGTTTAAAATCATCACTATTTTAAATGTTTATTCAAGTTTATATTTAAACTTCACTAAATATTATGTATGATTTAATATTATTTTCCTTATAATAATTTACATAAATGGTATATTTCTTTGTTACATTATTTAGACTACTACAAAGATTTCCAAACTCCACTTGAAACCCTAGTTCTCGTTAAATCACCAATCCTATTATTAAACTTAATTCTTGTAAATATATATATTTAGGTGTCCTGTGACGATTCACGTTGGAACGTCGTCTATTATTATTCTTATTAATCGTCATACTTATATTTATTTGCCAAGTGAGTTTTCCTTGCCCCTTTTTACTTTATTTCACACTATTTTGGGGTGAAACATGATACTTATACATCATGCACTTACAAACGTTTGAGATTTGTAAAGCACTTGCAATTCATCTTATTATTTTGTCATGGTTATTTGTGTGTTGTAAGTGTTTATATGAGATACATAATTTGTTTACAATCATTAACTATTGCTAGCCTGGCGACGTCTTAGATCTATGGGCCTGACAAGCCTATTTGGTGCTAAAGTCGATGTATTGCCGACTCCTAGGAGCCGTATGCTTGTGCACTAGGGAACCAAATACACTTAGCCAATCATATATACTTGTAATCAAGTCGAGGTTTGGTTGTAACGATATGTGTTCTATAACCTTACTAGCTTATAACCTATGACATGAATTGCTACTCGTAATCTTTTCATATTATGTATGAAAACCTTGGAAACTCACCAACTATTTATAGTTGACCTTTTATTTTTATCATGTTTCAGGAAAACCCCCAAGTTTGAAGTGACTTATGTTGCTAGCATAATCTAGGACTTGGACCTAGTTAATAAAATCAAATGATTATACTGTGTTATGTCATGTTGAAACTTATTTCATTATTGAGACTTATGCTTGTAATGTACCTTTCAAACTTATGAATAATATATATTTGGATTTAATAATAGCGTTATATGGCTGTGAACAATCTTAACTCTCACACCTCGACGTTTCCGCCGTCAAGGTTGGGGTGTGACAGATTGGTATCAGAGCCCGTAACTATAAGGATTTAGGTTATTAGAAATGGTGACCTAGACTATAGTTGCATGAACCTCATAGAAAGATCCTTATACTCTTGTGCTTACTTATTGTTTGCATGCTACATAATGCTATGCCTTTTATGCAACTTGATGCCTTAGCATAGGATTGCCTTATGTATGCTTAAAACTTAGTTACTTGCCTCCCTTAACTTAACTTTGACTCTTTGACTCTCCCCGACAAATGAACTTCCTAAACCTATTCTCAACGACATGTGGAATCTACACTTATTATCGTGGGTTTAATTCCTTAGACTCTATGTCTAATCTATGAAAATCTCATCAAGGTTTTGATTTCATGAACCTAAGAAATCTGTGTGACACATAGACACGTGTATTCTGGATTTCCTGGCAAAAGGCCTTTGGGCTAAGGCAAGCATATCGTATAAATCTTATTGCGAGACCAGTTATGCTTACCTGGGGATTTCTGGGATGAGTGATAAACTATGGTCAATATACACAAATCTCTAAGGCCAATGGGTCATTATATCTTGACGTGTCAACAATTCCAAATGGTAATGCGTTACCAAATGGAACCATCCTCTTTGCATCTTAAAAATTCTGGATTCCTTGAACTGGTTTATCACCAAAGTTATATCTCCTCATTCTTATCACACATAATGTTCCTGTTGATATTGAACTCATCCTAAATTTCAACTCTTACGTTTAAATATCGATACACGTTGGGCGTTTCATGTAACTATTTCCATACCTTGACCAACGTGAACATGGATCTTAATATACCCAAAGATATTGGGAATCTAAACCAAATGGTCTTCAAAACTTTAAATCGTTACTTATGGTTTTCAAATTTTCTTAAGGATGTGTTCCATAACTAAAGACATGCAATGCTGTAAGGTGGAATTCTTACATCTCGTGATACTTTGTTTGGGCAAAGTGTAAATAGTGATATGATTCGATCATTGAATCCATTTATTAGACTTGAAACCCTTGAGATGAGTGATCACTTATAAGTACGCGTGTCTTCAATAAGGTTATGGCTGACCTCATATCTTGAGAAGTCCATGTATTCCCTTCGATTGTGAATCGAATGTTCACATCTCATTGTGGTGTCGAATCATTCTTGTCCTTGATTTTGTCTCCCTGATTTAAATTATTCAAGATTTGAACACCATCATAACAAATTCTGCTATCTCGAACCTTGATCTTAAGCTTGTAAGCATGATTTTTCCTTTTGTTACATTGATGTAACTTGAAATTTTCCGAATTTCTAATTGATATTATTATCTTTTCATCGTTAAGTCAAACTTCGTACCGCTTGCACCATGGGAGATACAAGAGTTTGCAAGTCAACCTATGACTAAGAACACTCGTATCTCCTAAATGATTCTATCTCATCAAAACAGGGGTGATTCCCTTACTTTGATAATTCTCTATTCGTTTTGATAAATGGTTTCCAATTGTGTGTTTTATGAAATTTCACCCTCTGGATTAGGGTGATTTCCTTATCTTGAGGATTGACTTCAATTATTCTCACTGGAACTTGCATTTCATAAACGACATGATCTCACCAAAATAGGATTGAAACCCGTACTTTGGTGACAAATGTCAAACCTCGATTGTTTTCTTGCGATAATGAAGCCCAAGGCGTGAATTCCATACCTTGATGATATTTTCATTTTCATGGATGGTATTTTCTCAAATGAAACGACCTCATCAAAGTAGGAGTGAATTCTGGATTTTGATGAAGAAGTTCATCTTGTTATATTTTGTTTTTGTAAAACTTCACCGTTAAGATAGGAGTGATTTCCCTTACCTTAATGGTGAGTTACCTCGTCTTATTTCTGTGGATCCTCAACAATGAGTTGGGATCGAACTTTTTGATTGGTAAGTTAGTGGTCATACCTTGAGAGTACATCATCAAGTTAGGGGTGAAAACCATACCTTGATGACTATTCTCATTTCTTGATCTTCAACTTATCAAGGTTGTAATCAAGTGACGAGAAGCATGTAGTATCTTGAAGGGTGAAACAATGTTAGTGTACCGGCCTATCAAGCCAAAGCATGATCTCTAAACTTGATAGGAGACCCGATCACTCTAGGTTGATTTTGATTCCGAGCTTGGAGCATGTAAATTCTTAAATCGATTTCTTTTCCTTTATCTTCATGTTTTGATTTGATCTAGCTATATGGAACCATTTATTCCTTATTCATCGACTTTCATTTTGAGTTATCATCAAAACCTGATTGCGCGATGGTAGCCTTCCTAAACAATCTTTCTGCTAAAGACATTATTAACTTGTATTCATGCCTTTCTAGTCACATGAATGTCCTCGATTGAGCTTTTGATGAACTGCGTATGCAAACTGTACTTGGAAATTTGCTACCTTGCAAAATATCTTTACAAATGCTTTCCTTATTGGTTGCGTCACTCCTAACATCGTCTTTTTTTTCCTTAAATTTGGAAATCTCTAAAATTCCATCTTGATTTCGATCAACAAGACTCGTTATTATCCTCATTGCGATATGGATATAATGGTTCTTAACGTAACTTGGTGTGTGTCCAAGTGTCTTACCTTCACATATGACAAGACCTAACATTCTTGATCCTATGGATCTCCTGTTTAACTTTTCGTTCAACTAAAATGCTTCTTATCTTAGAGGTCATATTGACTCATTTGGGATAACGGGTCGAGATATTGACCTGTATCTGTTTCAAATATTCGTACACCGTGGTATGGCGTTAAAACATCGATCGTCATTTTGGATGACCGATTCATTTTCTGCTTTTAATAATGTTCCTAATCATCGTCGTGAACTCATTCCAAAATCCTCGCATATCGTATTATTCTTAGACCGATGGTTGGTCAAAGGAGAAATACATATTTACAAGAAATGCGTTAAGATCGTTTTATATAGTGACGTTTGGGATTCTTAAATCCCGACGGTTAACCTTTCTTATCATTGTTGGTCTTTTATTGATTTCTACACATCATTTTACTACGAAATTATATTCTAAAAGTTGTGGCTTATAAGTCTAACATACCACGGTAACTCGTCATCGTTTTCCAACATTTCATCTCAAAACGTCTCACATTTCAATGAAAGGGTTCAAATTGGCATGCATTATGCCAAGAATCTTGTAAGATTTCATAAAGTGAAGCGTTTCATCTGTAATTAAACGTCAACTATTGTTCGTTTGTACACTTATCTTTCATTTTAACTCTTTTGCTCATTTAATTTCATTCTTAATTTCGGGACGAAATTCTTTTAAGTTGGGGAGACTGTAACATCTCGTATTTTTTTTAATTTAAAGTTAATTTTTGTAAGACCTATTTATGCTATTTATGTAACTTGGTGGGCTATTTATGTATAATTCCTTATTTAATTTAAAGTTTCTAAGTTAATAATAATAATAATATAGGCAATATTAGTAACAAAATAAGTTAAAAATAAGAATAATAATAGTAATAATAACAATAATAACAATATTCTTAATAAGTGCTAATCTTGAAGTAAATAAGAAAAATATATAATTTTATTAACTCAAAGCTTGTAATTAAATGTTGTGCATGAAATAATAAAGTTTAAAACTCCATGGACTAAAGTGTAGTTTATTCAAAAACTAAAATCTAAACTTTGGGTTAAAATTAAACTAAATGAAACCGCAGGGACCAAAATGGATTTTTTTAAAAACCCAACCCCCACCCTTTCTCTCTCCCCGATTATCCTGCCGCCTGCCGGTGGGCCTCCCGCGAGGCGCCGGCGAGACCAAAACCATACCAAAACATGTTTTTTTCATCCTTTTTCGCTCCTAACCATTCGAGAACAGGTTTCGAACTTGAATGCATGACTTAATTACATTTAAAACACCGGTTACTACTCGAATCATCATGTAACCGATGCCACAAATCGATTGAGCCGTTCGGCATTAAAGACACAATAATAATTCAATTAATTCAACCTATACAATCATCTAACTATTCCTAAACGTATCAAACATCCAATTTCACTTGAAACACACTCAAACCTCATACCCGATCCTCTCTTCATCGTGGACCTGCAACTTAGTCGAGGACCTTGTTCGATGCTAAATTAATCATAATTGATAGGGGGCTTTTGTTCATGGAAGGCATTGGAAGCTTCCTGTAGAAGGAATTTGATTATGATCATCACTCGCACCTCAAACCGTTTTCACCATAGTCGCGACTTGTTCTTCATCCGTGGCCATCGATTTCTAACATATTTCGGGTAATTAAACACATCCCCCTACTCGAAATCATCTAGAGAAGCAAAGCCCTATGTTTAATTTCGTTATAATAATCATCTTGATGTTCAATTGGAATCAAATTGATTCTAGGGTTTATATGGAATTTGGGGGTTGTTGGAAGTTGCATATTAAAAACATTTAGAACCCAAAAGAACCGCGGCTGAGAGCCTTGGTTCATTGGTTAGCACGTTGCATTCCATCGATGAGGTCCCGGGTTCGAACCCGGGCACCCTCATGTATTTTTTTAAAGGGTTTTAGCCCTTAAATAAATTATAAAAATTCTTAATAAATATAAAAAATGGTTTTGTAAACTTTAAATATTTTTAAAGACATCAAATTATTTTTTTGTACTTTTTATAAATTTAAATAATTAATTATCCTTTTTATAAAGCATTTTAATGAATGTTGTTCTTGGATTATTTCTAATGGATTTTAAAAATAATAAATTAATATTGATCCAAAATTACTTTTAAATTATTATCGTTTAAAATCATGATTATTTTAAATGTTTATTCAAGTTTATATTTAAACTTCACTAAATATTATGTATGATTTAATATTATTTTCCTTATAATAATTTACATAAATGGTATATTTCTTTGTTACATTATTTAGACTACTACAAAGATTCCCAAACTCCACTTGAAACCCTAGTTCTCGTTAAATCACCAATCCTATTATTAAACTTAATTCTTGTAATATATATATTTAGGTGTCCTGTGACGATTCACGTTGGAACGACGTCTATTATTATTCTTATTAATCGTCATACTTATATTTATTTGCCAAGTGAGTTTTCATTGCCCCTTTTTACTTTATTTCACACTATTTTGGGATGAAACATGATACTTATACATCATGCACTTACAAACGTTTGAGACTTGTAAAGCACTTGCAATTCATCTTATTATTTTGTCATGGTTATTTGTGTGTTGTAAGTGTTTATATGAGATACATAATTTGTTTACAATCATTAACTATTGCTAGCCTGGCGACGTCTTAGATCTTTGGGCCTGACAAGCCTATTTGGTGCTAAAGTCGATGTATTGCCGACTCCTAGGAGCCGTATGCTTGTGCACTAGGGAACCAAATACACTTAGCCAATCATATATACTTGTAATCAAGTCGAGGTTTGGTTGTAACGATATGTGTTCTATAACCTTACTAGCTTATAACCTATGACATGAATTGCAACTTGTAATTTTTTCATATTATGTAAAAACCTTGGAAACTCACCAACTATTTATAGTTGACCTTTTATTTTTATCATGTTTCAGGAAAACCCTCAAGTTTGAAGTGAACTTATGTTGCTGGCATAATCTAGGACTTGGACCTAGTTAACAAAATCAATTGATTATACTGTGTTATGTCATGTTGAAACTTATTTCATTATTGAGACTTATGCTTGTAATGTACCTTTCAAACTTATGAATAATATATATTTGGATTTAATAATAGCGTTATGTGGCTGTGAACAATTTAACTCTCACACCTGATGTTTCCGCCGTCAAGGTTGGGGTGTGACAAGTCATGCGACTGAGAGATGCGATTGGGGCATTCGTAAGACTGAACCATACGCATGGTCTAGTCGTACGATTGAACCATACGCATGGTCGAGTCGTACGATTGAACCATACGCATGGTCCAGTCGTACAATTGAACCATACGTATGGTCTAGTCGTACGATTGAACCATACGCATGGTCTAATCGCACGAATGGGCCCAGTCGCATCTGATATGGGCCGAAGCCTATATATACCAGTTTCATTGTGTAGAAACCTAAGGGTTTTGATATTGTGCCCGGCGCCTAGGTGCTGCGGTTGAGAGGGGAGATCATGCTCGATCTCCCCTTGCCAAAAGTCATGATTTTTCTGTTTAAGGAGCTTGTAATCATTCGGTTTTATCAATGAAATCATTCGATTATTGTTCGTACTATTGTTTGTCTTTTGGTTTATCAACTTCCGTCAAGAACACGCTCGGATGTCTGCCGATCCAGCGATTTCACAATTGGTATCAGAGCCGGTTACTACTGGAATGATCTAACAATCATTCTAGCAACCCGAGCTCTTGATTTCTGGATCTATTTCAGGTTCTTTGACGTTAAACCCACTTTGTGTTCTTCGTGTTTTGCTCAGATCTGGTTACGTGTGGTGCTTCTATGTTAAAATCGAACTCGAAACCATGTTCCCATCACCTCTGCGAATCTTATGATGTCAATTTTGGTTCGGTTCATGTAAAATTCATCAGATTAGGGTTTTTGGCGGCCATGGCGGCTGCAGATCTGAAAATCTGCGTGCAGACCCGTTCATAAGATTGGACCATGCGACTGGACCGTTCGTACGACTGGACCATGTGACTGGACCATTCGTATGACTGGACCATGCGACTGGACCATCCGTACGACTGGACCATGCGACTGGACCATCCGTACGACTGGCATGCGACTGGACCAGTCTTATGACCAGTCATAAGACTGGACCAGTCTTATGACCATTCATGCTACTAGACCCGTCTTATGACCAGTCATGCTACTGGACTAGTCTTACGAAGATATCATTCGTATTAGCACACGAATGTGATAATTGTACTCCATGTCATACGAATGAATGGCGTTCCAGACTAAGTTCGATGCACAGATTTGAGGATGAGCAAAGCACATTCACCTTGAGGTTCTTTTGTCAAATAAGTTCGATGGATACCCCATTATTCATTGGATTTCCAGAATAGGTGATTGTAGTGAGAACACGAAAGAGAGAAGAGAAGATGTCAGCTGTCGGTGCTGATTTTGGGGTAGTCAGGAGCATCTGACTATTTATGGGCCAATCAAGTTATATTTATCCGCACAGAGAGGATTCTCATTCTTAGGGGGAATCCATGTATAGAGAGATTGAAGACGCAATCAGAAAGTGATGATGTGAGCAGGTTTCTGATGATGAATCTACGTGCATGCTGATTTGTTTGATATTGTAAGCTGTGGATTGGAACCTTCAACCTTTTGCCCAATACACCGTATGAAGAAGCCAGGAGAGCACAATGTTTATATATTGGGATATGCTGAATATGAGGGGGAATTTCTACAGTTGTTAATGTTAATCAGGTTAGACTGTGTGAAGATTGAAGCAATGGAAAACTGTTCATGTCATTATCTGGAAAAATCAGTCATATGGGGAATCTTGCTGCTATGATGGTGTTCTGCAAAGTAAACGAAAGCTATTGTGCCTAAATTCATTTTCAGGGATACTGTAGTAACCTGACGGATCGACAACGTTGGCTAATATGGTTTTTCGTTTGATACTATTGGAAACCAGAGCAAAGATTGACTGAAGATTGTAAGATGTGTTATCTACTATTCGCAAGCTACGTCCAAGGGGGAATTTGTTGGAGCATATATTGTCATATATAGTGTGTCCGTCGCTTGACGAATAGTATAGGCTTAATGTTATACACCTTGTAAACACATGAAATTGGGTCATTCGTAGGAGCATATGCGAATGAGACTCAGTCGTACGACTGAGCCATGCTAATGGACCAGTCGTGCGACTAAGAGATGCGATTGGGGCATTCGTAAGACTGAACCATACGCATGGTCCAGTCGTACGATTGAACCATATGCATGGTCCAGTCGTACGATTGAACCATACGCATGGTCCAATCGCACGAATGGGCCCAGTCCCATCTGATATGGGCCGAAGCCTATATATACCAGTTTTATTGTGTAGAAACCTAAGGGTTTTGACATTGTGCCCGGCGCCCAGGTGCTGCCGGTTGAGAGGGGAGATCATGCTCGATCTCCCCTTGCCAAAAATCATGATTTTTCTGTTTAACGAGCTTGTAATCATTCAGTTTTATCAATGAAATCATTCGATTATTGTTCGTACTATTGTTTGTCTTTTGGTTTATCACCTTCCGTCAAGAACACGCTCGGATGTCTACCGATCCAGCGACTTCACAATATATGTATAATAATAGAATTATATTAACAAATTAAAGTAAAAAGAGTTAGAAAGCATAAAAGAAAAAATAAAGAAATAATGATTAAATAACATATATTAATTACTAGAAGGGTGCCCGCACAATGCAGCGGGACGATATTTTACATTTGACACGTGCATTTAATATTTTGTTATTCGTGTAATAGTTTTACAAAAGTTTATTATGTTTTTTCTAAGTTAAAATTTAAAACATCAAATAAATGAGTTCTGCATGACGACTTGTATATTCGCATTAACTTATTGTACCTCATAAAATACAGATCATCTCAGCAAAAAGTTTACACCAAAATGTTTAAAAATAAAAACAGGTTAAGTTGTAGTCTCAAAACATTTTTTAATGTGATAGACTAAAAGATAAGCTGAAATATCAAAACATGTTAAGTTTTTTTGGTGTATGGATAGATAATATAAAATTTTATGCAAATATTAGTAAGCGTAAGGTTATTATGTAACTAATTATAAGGGTTAATGTGTAAATAATATTATAAATACTATTTTACCCTAAAAAGTGATTGTATTTTATGCATTGAATATAGTAAGTGTTCTTAATTTTATGGTATCTTAAAATACCCCTCTCATATGCTTTATATATAGTATAGATAAATAACAAAGAAAATGTCATTTTCATTGAGAGCCTTTTTTCATTTCAGAAACTTTTTCTACAGCTACTTTTCAGGTTTTGCTTTTCTATTTTTCTAAAAAATCATCTTGATTCGCTCTAACCATCCGTTTGGGGGTGGTACTTTTCAGGTTAACTCAGCTAAAGGCAGATGAGTATCCCTATAGTTTCTGAAATCTATCACACCAGCTCTAAGCATGTCTTCCAATGTTGGATAGTCCTTTCGCTCTAACCATCCGTTTGGGGGTGGTACGCGGTACTCATATCCAATCATGTACCCAATACATTTTGTAATGATTGCTAGAATCTAGAGGTGAATCAACTATCTCGTGCTTAACTTGATTCATAGGCTTTACGAATGGGTCTACCAAATTCAAATCTTTATGAATTTTTCTTATTAAGAAGTCCCTTCGTTCTACTACTTCCAGATACTAATGGATCTGCCTTTAGATGTGCTTGTTACTATGATATGACCTCAACTCCTTTGCTTGCGTAATAGCACCAATGTAGTCATAAAATATCCTTATTGGCTCGTTAAAGCTTAGCATCACCTCAAGATCAGTAATAAACTTCTTCATCCAAGCTACTTTTTTAGCCACAACCGAGGTCATAATGTATTCAGACTCAGTCATGTATTGAGCAACAATACTTCACTCGGTACTTTTCCAAGTAATTGCTTTTGCATTGAGTATGAATACATATCCCGCCTATGATCGAGAATCATTTCAATCAGCCTAGAAACTAGCATGAGTTTAATGAATTATAGCCAGCTTTTCTCCAATCCACCATATACCAAGAAAAAATCCGTAGTCCTTTTCAAGTACTTTAGGATATTCTTAACTGCTAGGTTTTATTGATATCTGCTCATCATACTCAAGGCATATGATACATTAAGTCTAATGCATAACATGTCATACATGGTTGAACCAATCACTGAAGTATATGGAACTTCTTTCATCATCTTTTTCTTTGTCGGACTTGGGTCACTAAGACTTATTTAAGATCGTTCCATGGGTAAGGCTCCACACTTAGAATAAACTAGGCTTAGGAAAATAAGTCGCTTCAATATATCTTTATGTATCTTTATTCCTAGAATATAAGTGGTTTCACTCCTATATTATGAAACACTTTCCAAACCAATACTTAATCTTTTATAACTCCAGAATGTCATCTCCAATAAGTAGTATGCCATCCACATATAAGATAAAAAGATATGATTACGCTCTTGCTAGCCTTCTTATAAACACACGATCATCTTCAATCCTTATAAAACCAATGTGTTTGACTTTGTTATTGAATTGAAGATTCCAGCTTTAAATGCTTGCTTTAGTCCTTAAATACACTTCTTAGGCATACACGCTTTATTATAATGATTAGTATCAAGAAAAACCTCCATTTGAACCACAAAGACATCTTCACTAAGATGTCCATTCAAGAAAGCCGTTTTGATATTCATATGTAATATCTCATAATCTTAGTATGCTATAATGACAATCAGTATCTTGATGGACTTAAGCATGCCTATTAGAGACAAGATTTTCTTATAAAAATACCCGAGTCTAAGTAAATACATTTGCTACAAGTCTTACTTTATAGGTGTGTAAATTTCCATCTAGGCCAATTGCCATCTTAAAAACCCGTTTACTTCTAGCTACCTTATAGTTTTCCGATAAATCAACTAAGTCCAAGACTTAGTTATCGTACATGAGTTGCATCTTAGTGTCCATGTCCTACAACTATTTCTTAGATTCTAGGTATGATATGGTAATCTTGTAATTAACTGACTGACTTTGATCCACTAAATATACTCCATCATTGCTTAGGAGATAATTATATTTATCATATCCATGAAGAGCTCTACCGTACGTGTAGATTGCAGACACTTGGTGTTACATTTATGTTGGATCATGATGAGGCTGGTGCAACCAAATTCACTTCATAGTCACTTTTGGTACTACATTAAAAGGTTTCCGAAGACAAGCAAGAGATCTTCCGAGAGTCTAAGGAACAACAGCTGAAGATATCTACTGAAGGCAAAAGCTGAAGTCAACTACTGAAGACAACAACTGAAGCCAACAGCTGAAGATATCTTCCGAAGACAAAGTCTGATGAAAGAGCTGAAGACAAAGTCTGAAAGCTTCCGAAGACAAAGTCTGATGAAAGAGCTGAAGACAAAGTCTGAAAGCTTCCGAAGACAAAGTCTGATGAAAGAGCTGAAGACAAAGTCTGAAAGCTTCCGAAGACAAAGTCTGATGAAAGAGCTGAAGACAAAGTCTGCTTCCGAAGACAAAGAAGACTCCAAGCCTCGGAAGGAACAGTCTTCCGAAGTATAAGTGCATTCGGAAGAAGTTATTCTTCCGAAGCACTTTATCCTTCGGAAGACAATGCTATGTCCAGCAGATAAAGGTATGGTCCCTGTCAGTCCGCATGCAGACCTCTGACACAGCATGGGCGACACAGCATGGGTTCTTCCTAAAAGACCATGCTGTTGACCATACTTTATTCTACTGCTCACCTTTTGATGATAGTACATGTTACCAACCTTAGTTGGCAGCATGGGTAAGTCAGGGACATGTCCTGACTACCCACTCTCAGGCATGGAAAATGTCTGAAAGACCTCACCTAGAGTCTTGTAGTATAGATGTAAGGTTAGAGGTGTCCAGCTGGAATCAAAGTATTCCCGGCTGTAGGTAGTATTATATATATCTTCTCCCTGTAACTCTTTAGATAAGCGATTTGAGTCCAAGCGTCTTGTAATCCTTTGAGTTGAGAAGCAATATATAAAAGTACCTTGAAAATTACTTGCTGTGTTAATTTTCTTACTACTTGTTACTTGTTATATTGTGATCAACTCTTCCTAAAGACTGCTTGCCGAGTGTTGATTCACAGTGAGTTGAGAGAAAAACCACCCGAAATCGATCCTGCAATTGGTATCAAAGCTCCAGGCTCTTGATTGTGAGATCTTACCATCCTAATCAACCTGTTTTTCACTCCTCACCACAATCCACTCACTCAAATGGCCGCTCTCTCCAAGGCTGATATGGAAACTGGTACCTTGACCAAGTCCCCCATGATCACCCCTGAAGACTTTGACACATGGTGTATCAGGATGGAAGGCTTCATCAAGTGTCAAGATTCAAGGATGTGGGACTCTATTGTCAATGGTCATTTCATACCAAGCACTACATCTGCCACTGGTAATCGCATCATTCCAAAAGATGTTGATGATTACTCAGAGGAAGATAGGAAGAGAATAGAGCTAGATCAAAGGGCTATGACTTGTCTCCAAACTGCTCTCCCCAACTCCGTCTACAGACGCTTCAAGAAGTGCAAGACTGCTAAAGATTTATGGGAAGCTTTGAAGCTGATGTATGAGGGATCCAAGGAAACTCAAGAGAACAAGAAAGATCTCTTGAAGCAGCAGTTTGAGAACTTTACTTTCAAGGCTGGTGAGACCTTGACTCAACAATACTTCAGGTATGTTGAGCTAGTAGATACTCTGGCGGATATTGGAGTAGCTCTTGAGAACAGAGACATAGTTAGGAAGTTCATGTCTTCTCTTCCTAAACTATGGACTCACTACTGTGTTGTCATCAAGAGAACTTCGGACCTTAAGACTCTTTCTCTTACAGAGTTGTATGGTATCCTAAGTGCATTTCAGATGGAGATGAACATGCAGAACTCCTCTGATCACTCCAATAACCAACTGAGTTCAGCCCTTCATGTGGTTGAAAGGGAAAGCATAGAACCACAGCATTCCTTGCTATGCTACCCTGACAACTCACATACTGGACCTTTCATTACTCTACCTGAGACTCCAAAGTCTCAAAAGGTTCAACACAACTCCTTTCAGGATAGTTGTGCCTTTGTCTCTGGAAGTGGACACTCTGGTGATTTTCAATACTGCTTTGATGATCTTGAGTGCTTCAGTCCAGATGATGTGGAGTACATGGACATTGTCCAGCAGATGGCTCTTTTAACTTATAGAGCGAAGAAGTTCTTCAAGAGAACTGGAAGGCAATTCCCTCAAAACCCAGTCAACAGCAAGTTTGGGTTTGATAAGAGCAAAGCAAGGTGCTACAACTGCAACCAACTTGGTCACTTTGCTAGGGAATGCAAGGCTCCCAAGAACAACCCGGGAACCCCACAGGCCTCCACACATCCCACTGCCCCCAAGCATGAAGAAAAGTCCACTGAAACAGCTGCTGTTGCTCAGGAAGTTGACTGGAGCTTCATGGTACAGGATGTGACTCCCGCTCAAGCACTCATGGCCGGAACAGATGATGATCAGGTATATGAACATCTTTGTACTGCTGCCTGTATTGCTAAAGTTAAATTGTATAAGGATTACATTTCGGAAATCAGATCTGAGGTTGAGTCTTTAAATGTGCTAAAATCTGACTTTAAAAGAGCTGAATCTGACTATCAAAGGAAAATTGATGAGTTAGAGAAAACTGTGTCTCTTTTGAAACATGAAAAGACTAACTACAAGACTCAAATCAAAGATCTGATCTCCAAACTTTCTGAAGTTGAAGCCCAGCTAGTCACAGCTGAGGCTCAGGCCAGGAAGCAAGCTATTGCTGAGCAAAGCTTCCAAACCATTCTTGCATCAACCTCCCATTCCAAAATGTTTTATCAAAACAAAGAAGGGTTGGGAACCAGTGAAATAGCTCCACCACACTCTTATGAGTCTATCAGACTACCTAGATGTGGTACTGAAGAGCAAGAGGTTCCAACTGCTGACCCTTCTCCATTGGAACTAGAGGATGAAGCAAAAATAGTGGCCTCCACAGGGGAGAAACAGGAGGATACACCCATCTCCACCTGTGATGACCAAATCCTGACCACCAAGGCAAGAAGAAGCAGAGCTAAAGCTGCTAGAAGGACTGCTAAGAAGGTTGCAGAGTCCAAGCTTAAGTTTGACCCTAAGCAAAAGGGTGTCTTCATTTCTGCCGGATTTCAAGTGGTAGGTACTTCTGATTCAGGAAAGGAGTGTAGTACCAGCACTCCTGTCCTACTGAAGGATCAGAAGTTGAAAGGGAAAGTTGCTGATGAAAAGAAGAAACCCAAGAAACAGCAACCTACAAGTTCCCAGAAGACTAACATTGCATGCATAATGTGTGGTCTGCACAACCACATGGCTAAAGATTGTTACTACAATCCAGCAAGCACACATTATGCAAATAATGTTAGAAAAGAAGTAGTCAGAGAAGGTTTCTCAGTTGGACCACTTCAAAAGGTCCAAATGATGAAAAAGGGAAAGTTGGTCTCGGAAGCCAAGTTGCTTTCGGAAGAAACTGCTTCTTCCGAAGGGAAAGTGGCTTCGGAAGCCAAACCTTCTAAGGTTCGGAAGAACAAGAAGGTTCCCTTGAAACCATCTCAGAAGAAGACCACTTCGGAAGAAAAGGTGGTGAAGGCTTCTTCCGAAAAGAGAGAAGCTTCGGAAGAAGACCATGCTGCAAAAGCTTCAACAAGCTCATCCTCAAAGATCAACCAAAGGATGGATTGGAAGATCAAGGAAGATGCTGCAGCCCAGACCTCTTCTTCAACAATGACCTCTATTGAACCCCATTGCATATCTTTCGGTTCAATTATGTCACTATCTTTGGAAGAGCCCGAGACCAGTAAGGCTTGGGCTTCCAAACAAAACTAACCATCTCATCTTATGTGCAGGGACATCCATTTGACAAGAACAACAACATCTGGATTGTAGATAGTGGATGCTCCAGGCACATGACAGGGAACAGATCTCTCCTTCAACAATTCTAGAACTTTGATGGAGGGCCTGTCCAATTTGGAGGTGAGGCCGGAGGATATATTTCGGGCAGAGGAAGTATATCCAACGGCAGAATAAACATTGACAAAGTTCACTTTGTCAAACAGCTTGAACACAATCTGTTAAGTGTTTCTCAATTCTGTGACCAGAAGCATCAAATGCTTTTCACAGAACATGAGTGCATTATCCTCAAACCAGGGATGACAATTCCTCCGGAATTGGTGCTTCTCAGATCTCCCAGGAAAGGGGATATGTACAAGCTGGATATGAACAAGGCTTCTCCTATGGGTGAAGTATCATGCTTTCTTTCCAAGGCTGATAGTGATGAGTCAACACTATGGCATAAACGCATGTGTCATGTGAATTTTAAAACAATGAATAAATTGGTTAAAAATAACTTGGTACATGGTTTGCCTAAAAGGAATTTTTCTGCAAAGATAACTGTGTTGCATGCCAAAAGGGAAACAACACAGATCATCTCATAAATCCAAATGTGTTAACTCTATCACTACTCCATTACACTTATTGCACATGGATCTTTTTGGTCCCACAAGTATAATGAGCATTGGAAGGAAATCATACTGCCTTGTGATCGTTGATGATTTTACAAGATTTACATGGGTATTCTTTTTAAGAAGTAAAGATGAAACTGCTGAAACTTTAAAATCTTTTATTCTTAAAATAGAAAATCAAATTGATCACAAGGTTAAGATTATTAGAAGTGATCAAGGGACTGAGTTTAAGAACTTCGTTCTTGATTCATTCTGTGACTCAAAAGGGATTGCCAGACAATATAGTGCTCCCAGAACTCCTCAACAAAACGGTGTTGCTGAGAGGAGGAACAGGACACTTATTGAGGCTGCTCGGACCATGTTAGCTGATTCAAAGCTGCCTCTAACATTCTGGGCAGAGGCAGTCAGCACTGCATGTTATGTGCAGAACAGGGTTCTTGTAGTAAAGCCCCATGGAAAAACCCCTTATGAGTTATGGAACAAGAGGCCACCGTTCATTGGCTTTCTAAGGTCCTTTGGCTGCAGGTGTACCATACTTAACACAAAGGACAACTTGGCAAAGTTTGCTGAGAAGTCGGATGATGCTATCTTTATTGGATACTCTTCTAGCTCTAAAGCTTATAGAGTATACAATATTAAGAATCAACAATTTGAGGAGTCATCCAACATAGTTGTTAATGAGCACACTCCTTGTGTTAGGGGGAATGGACCTGAGTATATCTTTGATTTAGAATTGTTTCCAAACTATTCTAAACCATCTTGTGAGAATGTTTCAGCTGGAACAGGTGCTCAAGTGATGCTGATGCTGATGCAGGTCAACTATATGAGCTTCCCAGACCTATTCCAAATTCTCCAAGAGCTGAAGGGCAACAAGCTTCATCTATTCACAGATCTGACAGTGTGACTATCTCAAGAAATAGTGAAGCTTCAACAAGTGAATCACTTGATCAACCTCAAAGTTCCTCAGGTGATCCACTACAACACCAGGTTGAAGGAAGTGGTATTCTGAAGGAACAGGCAACTGTTAATACTACTTCACAACCAACCATTGATGATGTTTCCCAATCATTCAATCAGTCCTCATTGAATGACTCTGAAACAGCAGTTGGACAGAGTGACCCAATTCCTGATCAGAATATGTCTAACCTAGACTTATCTCTGCAATTGGAAGTGATTCCTCGTCTTAGGATTCACAACACTCATCCAACTGAGAACATCATAGGGAATGTCTCTGAGGGTGTGAGAACAAGAAGACAAACTCATCATGGGAATGTCTGCTTGTACTCATGCTTCTTGTCTCAGATGGAACCAAAGAAGGTAGAAGATGCCTTAAAGATAGTAGTTGGGTTGAATCGATGCAGGAGGAGCTGCTTCAATTCAGAAGACAAAAGGTCTGGAATCTATGCCCACTACCATCTGGTCAAGTACCCATAGGCACTAAATGGGTATTCAGGAATAAGAAAGATGATAGAGGCTTGATTATCAAGAACAAGGCAAGACTAGTAGTTCAAGGATACACCCAGGAGGAAGGAATCGATTATACTGATGTCTTTGCACCTGTTGCAAGACTTGAGGCAGTTAGGATCTTCCTTGCTTATGCTGCATCCAAGAACTTCACAGTCTACCAACTTGATGTCAAGTGTGCTTTTCTATATGGGGATATAGATAGGGAAATCTATGTGTGTCAACCTCCAGGATTTGAAGACCCACAGCACCCCAACTATGTGTGCAAACTGGATAAAGCTCTATATGGGCTGCACCAAGCACCTAGGCTGTGGTATGAGACCTTGTCTCAGTTTCTCCTGAAGAATGGATACACTAGAGGTACCATTGACAAGACTCTTTTCATCAGAAAGAGTGGAGAAGACATTTTGCTTGTACAAGTCTATGTTGATGACATCATATTTGGTTCTTCAAACGACCAAATGTGCAAGGACTTTGAAAGAATTATGAAGCAGAAGTTTGAGATGAGTTCCATGGGAAAAATGGACTTTTTCCTTGGGATCCAGGTGAAACAGATGAAGGAAGGGTTCTTCATAAGTCAGTCTAAGTATGTCTCTGACATCTTAGAAAGATTTGAAATGAAGGACTGTAAACCAGCCAAGACACCCATACCCAGAAACCATAATCTTTGCCCTGACCTTGAGGGGGAGGATACTGATCAACATCAGTATAGAGCAATTATTGGTTCTCTGATGTATCTCACTGCGAGTAGACCAGATATCATGTTTGCCACATGCATTTGTGCAAGATATCAGGCTGCTCCAAAGGTGTCTCACCTAGCTGCTGCAAAGAGAATCCTCAGATACCTCAAAGGAGCACCTAAACTAGGTCTCTGGTATCCAAGAAATAGTGATTTCAATCTCTATGGATACTCTGACAGTGACTATGGTGGCTGCAACATTGACAAGAAATCAACATCAGGAGGATGTCAATTTCTTGGTGGAAGGATTATCTCATGGCAATGCAAGAAACAATCCTGTGTCTCTACATCAACTGCTGAAGCTGAATACATTGCTGCTGCTAGCTGCTGTGCTCAACTGCTATGGATTCAAAATCAGATGTTAGACTATGGATTCAACTTCATGACTACTCCTATCCATATTGACAACAACAGTGCTATCTCCATTACTGAGAATCCGGTGAAGCACTCCAAGACAAAACACATTGATATCAGGTATCATTTCATTAGAGATATTCATGAGAAACAACTGATAAAGTTAATCAAAGTTGACTCAAATGAACAATATGCTGATTTGTTCACAAAGGCATTTGATGAACAAAGATTTAAGTATCTCATATCAGCAATTGGGATGATAAACATTGAATAACTACCTCTTTTGAAAACCTTTTTAAATGAGTAATGTCTTGTGTCAATACAATCCAAGCCCTGTTACAAAAGATCTTTAAATTATTCCAAGTGTAAATTCCTTCCGAAGAGGAATTAACTCTCGGATGATATCCTTGAATATCCTCCGAAGCCAAATTCCTCAATGGAAATTTTCTTCTCGGAAGAGTTTGTGGTCTCGGAAGAAGCGATTGATTTTATATCAGATCTACTTCCGAAACTTATACAACTCTTCATTCGGAAAGACAACTTTACCTTAGGAAGCAATGCCTTGCTTCGGAAGAGAAATTGCCTTCAGAAGAAAATTACCTTCGGAAATGTTTTACCTTCGGAAGTTAAGATTTTACTTGTAATAGATATCTTTTGGGCCCCACTCTGTAAAAAGTAAAATTTTGTACTTGATAGTCAGATTATTTAAAATTATCCTTGCCGCCAACATCATTTCGCTGCCGTAAACCACCATACCACCCACAGTAACCCTATCACCACCACCATACCACTATTCACCCCTTTTTAAATAATCTTGACTTATCAATTTCATCTTCTTTTACCACTTTACAGCCCTAACTGTTCCCTTCACTGTAAAACCCTCAATCTCTCTCAAAATTTCAAGCTTACCTTTTCTCCAATGGCGCTAAACCCTCAGCACAACCAAGTCGCGTTACTTGATTCGTCAAGGGATGCCGACTTTACCCAAATCATCACCTTTCTCACCGAATCCACCTATCTCACTGCACTAACAGTTAACCCCATCATATACTCCAACCATATGTCAGAATTTTGGAGCAATGGTGAAACTGCAGTACTGAATGGGGTTCGAATCCTGAGAACCCGAGTTTGTGGCCAAGAGTTGGTCATCAATGAACAGATCATCAGGGAGCATCTCGAGCTTCACGATGAAGGGGCTCCTACTGAGTTCCCCAAGGAAGACTTGGAAGGCACCTATATCCTCATGGGATATGGAGGCGATGTCAGCAGGTCCACAGTATACAAGTTCAACTTCTCTTACCATTGGAAGTTCCTGCTGCACATTGTTTTGCACTGCCTCTCCAACAAATCAGGGGTTGGGATCAAATCCCATATGAACTAGGATGCCTAGTTCATGGGTTGGTGAGAGGCCTCAGATTCAACTACTCACGATTTGTGTTGAATAACCTAATCGCCAATCTGAGCAGAGATACATTCTTCATGTATCCCCGATTTCTTCAACATATAATCAACTGTGAGATGGAACCAAGCAAGCTTGTCTGCGCAGCTGCTCTTCCTGTTCCACATATGAGGCCTACCATCTTCAAAATACTGAAGAAGATGTCCACCAACTTCACTGGACGGTACACTCCATTACCTCCAGCGATGACTGAGCGCATAGCTCCTGGTGACATCCCTGTTATCCCCACAGGTGATGAACCCACACCAGCAACAGCCACCACAATACCAAAACCTTCTTTACCCATCAAAGCCACCTATCAAAGACGCCCCAAACGAACCCTTGTTCAATCTACTCTGATTGAACAAGCTCCTCCTGTTCACACCGAAACGACTAGAGTGGAATCATGGGCTCCCACTCAGTCGGAGGTCACACCATCCTTCACATTTGACCTCAATGTGGGTTTTGAGCCTCCTCAGTCTCAAACCCCTGAGCCCGAACCCCAAGCCTTTAGCCCGCAGGGTGAGTCTCTACACTCCCCTGTGCAGCTTTCTAGGGACAGCCCCACCAAAGGCTCAATGCCTGTAGACATTGATCTAAGTCCCGGGTCAGTAGGACTAACCACCCTCTCTTTCACTGACCTTTTACTCCGA
Source organism: Flaveria linearis (assembly GCA_024085815.1). Taxonomy (NCBI): domain Eukaryota; kingdom Viridiplantae; phylum Streptophyta; class Magnoliopsida; order Asterales; family Asteraceae; genus Flaveria; species Flaveria linearis. Next base: position 27,758,562 of record CM044017.1, on the reverse strand, counting down.
ACTGATGAAGAGATTACATCTCTCATGGCCATGAAGTTGATCTAAACCACCCACTGAGAGATCAACAGAGCCAAGAGGGATCCCTTGTCTCTAGCCCCCATCAGAAGCCAGCTACTGAGGTGAGTCCCACTGATGTGGAGGGGACTCATGTAGACTCAGCTTCCACTACTAAGAGTTTCTCACTGAGCTCTCAGGACAGTGGTAACATCATTAGGACTGAGTCTACGGCAACTTTGCCCATTGACATCTCTGAAAGAGATGACTCTGAGCAAAGGAAACCAGGGTGCCAAGAAACCACATCTGGTGGTGAGAGTGAGCATACTAGGTATGTTATCTCATCTCCCCGTGATTCTTCTTATGAAGATGAGGGTAGTATGCAACTAACACTTCAGTACTTGCTTTCTAAGGTCTCCAACCTGGAATCACAGGTGAGGATCTTAGAATCAAGGACTGCCACTCAGCAACTTGAGATTAACTCTCTCAAGGCTCAACTAGCTGAGAAACAGACAGAGAGGTCTGTTAGGCATGTACCTATCCAGGTCTCAATGACTTCTTCCTCTAGCTCATCTAGCTCTCAAGATGATGCTACCAAAAAGGGGGAGAAAGTTCAGAGACAAACACCGAAGGAACCACAGACCCAACTCATTTCCACCCAACAATTCATTACACTACCTGAGTCATCTCAATCCTTTCTGGAGATTGACTCAAGGATGCTTCAAGATCTCTACAGACTGTTCACACAGTTTGTATTGAGATCATCCCTAGAACAGCCCAGCCCCGACACCACACTTGCATACTTTGGGGCTGAGGAGCTTCAAAGACTGACTGCACCTTCTACCACTGTGGAGGAAGTTGGTCAACCTAAGGTCTTCATGGAACCTGAGATTAGCTTCGAAGGGGAAATGGGGACTGATGGCCCAGCAACTGAAATAGATGGGACAGAATCTGCAGCAGTCTCATCTTCCTGAAGCTCAAACTGAAGCTTCCGAAGCCTATATGAAAGCCTCGGAAAAACAAGAAAATCTTCCGAAGCCGAAATAGAAGCTGCGGAAGGCTTGTTTCAGATGTCCGAGGAGCTGACCATCACAGATGTCATTGCTGACATAGCATCTGAGGTGGGCAGGGAGGACACTTCTGAAACTTCTCCAATCCAAGCACCAGCTGAACTTCAATCTCAATCACAACCCTCCATTCAAGAACCACCACAGTCAAGCACCATCAAAGACAAAGGCAAAAGAAACTGACTGCGGAAGAGCTTCAGGAGGAGGAAAGGATTGAGAAGGCTAAAAAGAAAGGGAGGTTTCCAACTGAAAAGGTGCTAGCTACCAGCTCTAAGGCAGCTGCAGCCAATCAGGAAGAAATCAACCTGAAGAGAAGAACAGCACTCATTGACCAGCTCATCAGTCTTGGAGCTGTCAATGAGGAAATACTCCTGCTACCACTAGAGGAGTTGGTGACTTTGGAAGGTCAACCAGGCTACAACAAGAAAGGGAAGCCAGGTTGGCCTTGGAGAAGGAAGAACAAGAGCAGAGGGAGGCAGCCCTGAGCTGAGAGAGGCTAGGATCAAGTTCCTCCTCTCAAGAGGCTTCAGTCTTCCTGAACTGTCTCCACATGATGATGACATGATCCTGCTGCTCCACAACAAGGAGCAGGATCAAATGGAGAAAGGAAAGGAAGAAGGCTGCTAGGGAGAAGCTGATAGTGAAGAGGAAGAGGGAGGAAGAGAAGGAGGTCACTGCTGCCAAGAAGTCAACTGACAAAGCCTGGATGAAGGACTACCTTCGGGCTCATGGCTTCTCTGGTAGGCAGGTGGGACCTATGTCCGAAAGGACACTCCAGCGGATAGTCAGTAAAATAAAAGCTGACATTCGCTTGGGGAAAAGGAAGGAGATGTACAGGAGGATGAAGGGAATGATTTTCACCCCAGCCACTCAACCACAGCCACAACCCACTCCAGAACCAACCCCTTTTCCCATCAAACCTGAACCCACTGATGAAACCTTCACCCCTCAACCCACAACTCTACCCAAACCTACCACATCACCTCAACCACCCAAACTACCCATCCTAAAACCCAAGACTCAACCCAAAACCACTAAACCTAAGCCTACCCAACAACACCAAGATCATCCCCTCAGCCTCCTAAACATTTCTCCTTTGAGGAGATTAAGGAGCTCAAGACAAAGCTCATCAATTGCACTACCTTGAGCAGTATCTCCTGTGAGGGAGAGGTTATCAACATCACCTATGTTGATAACTCTTCAAGCTCCCTCACCCTAGGCCAATTTCTTGAATTGCCTAGAGAAACCTTGGGCCAGGCTGCAAGACTTCTTGGTCTCAACTCCGATATCCTCAATGCTGAGGAGAAGAGACTAAGAAGAAGACTGGTGACTCTGCTGGATACCAGGAAAGAGGACAGGATTTCTGGTCAATCTCCTGGACCTAGAAATGCAATAATCCAGTGGAGGTTCGATGAACCTTCTCACAACTTTGTTGTGGAAAGGGAGAATGGTGAAACCAACAGGCTTAATGCCACTTCTCTACTGCATCTCAGTAGATTTGATCTTGCTGAGCTTGCAGAGAAGCCATTCTCCAATCCCTCCAACTCTGAGACTGCTGCACACATCAGAAATCACATCAGCGGTCTCCACTTGGCTGAACGAAGTCGAAGAGCCAAGATTGAAGAAGAGTTGAAGCTGAAAAGAGTGGAAGACAAGGAAAGATCAACCACCAAAGGCACAGCCTTTCTACAGATGGTGGAAGGTCCTGAATTGGAACCAATAGTTCGATGGGAATATGACTATACTTCCCATCAACTAACTCTTTTCAGAGGGCCACAACAAAGGGTACACGTAATCCAAGGTGACAGAGTAGAGGTTCTGTCCACCAAAGATTTGTACAAGATTCTCAGCATTACAGCAGGAAAGAATGAAGACACTGATAGACACCTGCTTTCCTTGGTGCTGAGAACTTTGAGAAGAAGAGGGAAGTGAAGTTTTGGTAGCATCAGCCTAGGGGGAGTTTGTTGGATCATGATGAGGCTGGTGCAACCAAATTCACTTCATAGTCACTTTTGGTACTACATTAAAAGGTTTCCGAAGACAAGCAAGAGATCTTCCGAGAGTCTAAGGAACAACAGCTGAAGATATCTACTGAAGGCAAAAGCTGAAGTCAACTACTGAAGACAACAACTGAAGCCAACAGCTGAAGATATCTTCCGAAGACAAAGTCTGATGAAAGAGCTGAAGACAAAGTCTGAAAGCTTCCGAAGACAAAGTCTGATGAAAGAGCTGAAGACAAAGTCTGAAAGCTTCCGAAGACAAAGTCTGATGAAAGAGCTGAAGACAAAGTCTGAAAGCTTCCGAAGACAAAGTCTGATGAAAGAGCTGAAGACAAAGTCTGCTTCCGAAGACAAAGAAGACTCCAAGCCTCGGAAGGAACAGTCTTCCGAAGTATAAGTGCATTCGGAAGAAGTTATTCTTCCGAAGCACTTTATCCTTCGGAAGACAATGCTATGTCCAGCAGATAAAGGTATGGTCCCTGTCAGTCCGCATGCAGACCTCTGACACAGCATGGGCGACACAGCATGGGTTCTTCCTAAAAGACCATGCTGTTGACCATACTTTATTCTACTGCTCACCTTTTGATGATAGTACATGTTACCAACCTTAGTTGGCAGCATGGGTAAGTCAGGGACATGTCCTGACTACCCACTCTCAGGCATGGAAAATGTCTGAAAGACCTCACCTAGAGTCTTGTAGTATAGATGTAAGGTTAGAGGTGTCCAGCTGGAATCAAAGTATTCCCGGCTGTAGGTAGTATTATATATATCTTCTCCCTGTAACTCTTTAGATAAGCGATTTGAGTCCAAGCGTCTTGTAATCCTTTGAGTTGAGAAGCAATATATAAAAGTACCTTGAAAATTACTTGCTGTGTTAATTTTCTTACTACTTGTTACTTGTTATATTGTGATCAACTCTTCCTAAAGACTGCTTGCCGAGTGTTGATTCACAGTGAGTTGAGAGAAAAACCACCCGAAATCGATCCTGCAATTTACTTCCTGAACATTCTCTAAACCAGGCTCAACAACTATATGTTAATTTGATGGTTCTTCCTAAGACTGTGTATTCTTTAGTTATCGATGTTCTTCAAGACCCAGATTGTTTTCTACCAGCTCTCTTGTAAGGAACTTTTCCTCGAAGAAAACTATTCTCATTTTGATGAGTTCTTTATTTTCAATAGAGTTATAGAAATAATATGCTTTAGTTTCTTTTGGGATAAACAACAAAAACACACTTTTCACCCCTAGGTTCGAACTTATTGGATGTTTCACTCTTCACTTAAGCATCACAAACCTAAAACCTCAAGAACGATAAGTCTGGACTCTTCCCATGCCATATATCATATGGGGTCTTATTAAAAGAACCATGTTAGCTATTCAGGTTGTGATTTCCAAGACATAATCTCAAAAGAGTGTGGTAGGGTAGTATGACTCTTCATTGATCATACCATGTCTAATAGTGTTTGACTCCTTTTCTCAGACACACTATTGTGATATGGTGTTTCACATGGATTGTTTGTAATATTTTCAATAATTCTTGATATGTTCTTCAAAGTCATAACTTAGATACTCACCACCTTGATCCCGTTTGAATACTTTAGTACATATGTTGTTATGATGGAATGTTTATGGAATTCAATACTTAATGAAAATCATTTTTGGGATATTACATAATTATAGCTATTATGATGACCGACTTTCGTCAAAAATCCTATTTTTAGTTTTAAAGCATTTTATGAACTCTACCTCATTTATGAAGTATAAAGTTGCTATCAATATATTATACCACATTCTGTGCATCACAGATCCAAATCAAGTCAAGATATCCGCAAATTAGTGATATGCGTAGGTTTCTAAGACAAAGTTCATACGAATATTATCCAAACCTTTCTTGACAAACAAGCATTCATCACCGTTATTAGAGACTACGTCGATGACATGAATAGACATATGATTCATTAGGGTTAGTCCTTAGAACTCAATAGAATCTACTTGTATTGTAGGATACTCACTATTATCCCTCATGGATAATTGTTAGATCTCAAGACTTCGTACAAGTGAGTTCTCCTGGATCATTTTTTAACATCAGTTATTTGAGGGAAAAAATATTTAGATTTTATACATATGTTTAGGAATACTGATATATCACATTAAAGTCCCTCAAAACATAACTAGTTAACTTGGAACTAAGCCGTGTAAAATATAAACACTACGATTGGGTTGACACCTCCATTTATGGTTGGTTGCGCCAACTTTGATTACTGTTAAATGAATGCATATATTTTATTTTGTATTGATGTTTCATGATATGACATCTGTTTGGGTAGTGCAAGAAAGTAAATTTTTTTTATTGTAACTCATTGTAACAATATCATTGCAGGTTGTATGTTATGAGACAAAATATCTACTTGTATATATGTGTCTTAAACCTACAAGCTATGCGGATGATTTTTAGGAAACATAAATTAAGTTGGAGTAAAGCTTTTTGACATGCATGAAGACTTTTGTTTTAATCTATGCCTATGTACTTACAATGTATTTTGAGAAAACTATTTGTATTGGCGTTAGAAACTATAACAATTGTAACACTAATTAGATAACGTTGAAATAATAGAATGAAAATTTAGTATTCACTATTAAACAATGTTACGAAGCGATCATATTTCGTCACACCCCATATTCCACTTTAGCGGGGTGTGACAACACATATGCTATTCTTGGTTGAGAATCAGTTCCACTGTAAAAACTAACACAGTTATTAATATTTAGACAACTAGGTTATAACCCATGTATTACATGGGTGGAATAAGTTTAACTTTTTAAAATCATCTTCCTACTCTAATAAAAAGATATCTTGGATGACACGTGTCAACACCACAATCATTCTCACCAAAATTTCCCATCTCTCTCTCCTACTAAATAATTACCTTAATTACTAATAATACTATTTAACACTTTTTTAGATTTAATAAATTAATAAAGAGATCTATTTATTAATATTATTTCTAAATAAACATTTTTTATAAATAATAAATTTATTTAAAGCATAAGACTTTTTTTAAAAAAATACAAACTATTTAAAATTGGTATTTTTAAAAATTTATTTTTTAAAACCAAAAATAATTAAATTTAAGGGTTATAATAAGAAAATTTTTAAAAATATCATTTTTATACGGTTTGTTTTAGAACAAAACGTTTATTTTTTTAAAAAAAATAAAGTTTTAAAAAGTTGTTATCACTATTTTATAACTTACAGTCATTTCTAATACATAATTTTAATGATATTATATCTTAAAATATTGTTTTAGAATTAATAAATTTTGTTATATTAATTTTTTATTTATTCAACCCGTGTAACACACGGGTTACTATAGCTAGTTATATTTATAATAGATGTTATCAACCATTAAAGTTAAGAAATAATAAATATTTAAAAATTATAAATGACATATAATTAAGATTAAGATTTAAAATTATATTTTAATATATGATAGAATTTAGATATTATAATTTAGTAAATGTTAATAAAATATTTGCATAAAAAACTTACATTCTAGATATATAATTGTTTAGCTTATTTACTTAAAATCCTTATCAATTAATATCTTAAAAATTACTTACGAGTAATTAAATCATTCAAACAAAATCATATAAATGATTTTAGAATTTATATTGGAAATTTTTAGGTTGTTTGACTATATTAAGAAATAAAAAATATTATTAATCTAATATGAAAGAAAGAAATACAGGAAAGAAAAATAAAAATTCAAATAAGTAAAGGAGAATATGATTGTAATAATTGTTGAAATTATTTAATTAAAATGTGTATATACGTTTAGTTAGAAAATTCAACACGAGAATGCATAATATTGTATCATGCGTCCTCAAAAACCTTAGTTTATTAGAATAGATGATCTTAGGATCCATCTAGCACCTACATATCAAGTTCTGTAATTTTTATCTCCTTAATAAATAGCTCCAGTTCATTGAGCTTGGATTGTTAAGCTATGAACGGTTCCATATCAAGTATGATTAACGATGTAGGTGGTATAATTCCATGAGTAGTTGTTGATCAGGTTAAAAGTTACTTAATGATCATATATAAAACTTAACTAATTAAATACTAATTAAAAGATAACATCTATGATCTGTATATTAATTTAGTCCCTAGATCACAAAAGTGTGTTACATAGTGTAGCAACTTCCTTCCAACACATCTGAAGGCCATGCAACATACAAAATAGAATGAAGTTTTGTTTTCTTATAAATGCGAGTCCTGGTGTAAAGAGATTGCAAAAAAAACCTATGCAACATTAAGAATTACAGAGTTATAACTCCAATATATTTCTAATCTATTATTAGAAAAAACCTATGTAAAGAGATTGAGAGTTATAATTATTTAATATCTCATTTATAATGTGTAAATTGAGAGTTATAACTCCAATATATTTCTAATCTATTATTAGAAAAAAACAATTGATTTTTTCGTTAAATTTGATTTAGGGTTTTGGTTTAGAAAGATTTATTTTTACTATGTTTTTAATATTCAATACTAACTAAGAATAACTCAAATCTTTCTTTTTTTTAAAGGAATTTTAAGTTCTAAAAATAAGTCCCTATTTACTCTCAGTTTTAAATCACGAAACCATACCCCATGAAATTGATTTACGAAATATTATTTGTTTAGCTTTTATATGAGTTTGAATGTTTTCTACGCTATTAATTAGTTTATGAAAAAGAAATTGTGTTGTTAGATTTCATATGAATTCATCAAGAAAATGTCAAATTTATATATCATTTAAATTTTTTTTATTATAACTCTTAAATTTAATTATTTTTGGTTTTAAAAAAATAACTTTTTAAAAATACCAATTTTAAATATTTCTTATTTTAAAAAAAGTCTTATGCTTTAAATAAATTTATTATTTTATAAAAAAATTATTTATTTAGAAATAACATTAATAAATAAATCTCTTTATTAATTTATTAAATCAAAAAATGTTAAATAGTGTTATTAGTAATTAAGGTAATCATTTAATAGGAGAGAGAGACGGGAATAGCAAATGGATGTTGGCTGAGAGAACGACACGTGGCAGATGGGTGGTTTAAGAGAGTGACATGTGGCATAAAAAACTTTGTTTATTAGATAGGATAGATTTAAAAGTCAGGAGGCAGAAGCAAGTAATAAAAACTTGAGGGACTAAATGGAAACAACCCATTGCTAATTGCTAAACAGCGATATAAAGCTCACTTCCATTCAACGACTCATTTGGTCTCTATCAAGTACTTGCGATCTGATCTTCTTTCTCTCACACATAAACAATGGTGAAGCTGTCGGATCTTCCCGTACATGCATCTCGCCTGTTCTTCCTTCTCATCATCCTCCAAATTCCCTTTTTCAGGTATTATTATTATTAGCCCTTTACTTTCACTCATTCATCTTTTCAATGCTTTATGATTAGCATGAAATCTCTACCACTTCTCTTCTACTATTACTAGATCTTTGATGAATCTCTGTCACGTTTCACTTGATTCATGTGAAATATTGCTTTACCTGATTATTATTATTGTTCGCTCCGAAGTGATCTCTATTAGTTAGCAACTGATGTAATCAGTCTTGAAATTTTAGCTCAACTAGTATTTATTTGCTTAAATCATGCTGTGTCTCGATTCAACAGTAGTAGGCAATTGCTCTCTTTGATAATTGAGTTGAAATCCGTATTTGACTATGAAATGGATTGTGGTCAATTACAATTAATTGTAGTTGTAAAGTTTTTCTCTGAGAGTTTGGTATTCATACCAATTTGAACTTGAAAAGCTACCTGTATGATCTTAAAACAGCAGTATAGATTTTACAATGGAAGGGGTGATGTATTACTGTCCAGAACCTACTACAGCTGAAATGAGGCTATCAAACAAAAGTGATATACCTCTTCTCAAGTGTGTTTAAGTCCAAGATTGTGTCCAATCGCTGCTCAACGAAGCCAATTGCATGAACTTTTCTAAAATGAATCTACCATGCTTTAGTCGTCTGACCTTCTATTAAAGAATTGCCTCGAAACACATAGCTACTAGAGGAGAAGTAGAAGGATTGAGCCCACACTGAAGCTAGGGAAGGAAGATGAGAGAAAAATTTGTTGTAAGATTGAATGTATAAAACCAAAAGTAGAACTCATGGGTCCACCAAGTTAGAAAAATATTGCTATTTGAATGCTGTCTCGTTCGGTTACTAAAGACAAATAAGCATAATTTGAATGTTGTCTCGTTCAGTTAGTGACAACATTGCAAAACATACCAATTTTGGCTCATCATGACACCATTTTCTAGATTAATCATAGGTACCTAATGTTGCAACACATCCTTACATTGTAAGTTCTAAATAAGCTTGATTATCGTATCCTTAATCTAATTACATTGATAAGGATGATTGTTATAGTCAAGCTTATTGCTAAGTTAATATTGTTAGTCTGTGCTTCCAAAGGGATTATGATATTGTGATACTAATAGGAGAGTGGAAAAACCCAGGAGGAAACCAAAGCCTAAGGTTATTGCTAGGATTTGACACTTAGAATCACACAAAACCGTAAATATAACCTTATGACCACCATGCTAAAAGGTTTCATTCTATAGTATTTCATCTTCATAAATTTTGAAAAGTATCCTTCTTGCTTAATTGGGCATCTTTATTCTAGCCATGGTGCCATATATTCACCCTATCATATTACTAAAGTTGTTAATTATGTACATTTAGTAACTAGTAAGGCATTTTTGTTCAACAGTGTTGCTAAAAAACTTTAGTTTTAATCTCAGAACTATCCAAAATTCAAAATTTCGTTAGTCACTGCATTTTTACTGAAGATGGTTTAGAACTAAAGCAAAAGGAATGGCTTAATGCTTACCCTTGGTGTAGCTCTTTGCTAATAGCAAACCCCCTCGTTTTAACATCATACTTCATAAATCCAGATTGGACCTAATTCTTTTGAAAGGCTCTTTACATTGGCACAACTTCCTATGCCTTCTCTAGATTGATTAACACTATTCACCTAATTCTTTTAACAACTCATTATTTAGTTACTTCTTCTTTGGTTATTGGTCCACATGCAGTGTTTATATCTCATGACACCCCATAACCAATGTAGCATTTGTTGGTCGTCATTTGTTGTTATTGCACCTGGGTTTGTTGTTGCACAACACTAAGAGGACGAGCCTCAATAGTCAATGCCTAACTTGTTGGTTAGGGCATGAGGAGGTATAGCTTCCACTTCATTGTCAATGACTTCAATATAATCATATTGAACATTTGAACTTTAGAAAGGAAAAATAATGACTAGGAGCAAAAACACAACAGTGGGAAAAGTAAAACAGGCACAGACAAGAACATTGAGAATACAAGTTTGGTTTAGACAGTTTTGCTAATTTATTCTATTACTAATTTTGACTTTTTATTTTTAGTATTTACAATTACAATAGAAGAAAAGGCTATATATCACATGGGCTTGGACTCTCACATGCTTCATGAAGTTAGGTAGAACTTATGCAAGTGACACTTAAAACTGAACCTAGAAGCACAATTTTTATGGAAAAGATTCTCTTTGCTACAATAGAGCACCACATATTGTATACTAGAAGACGCTTGCAAATTGTGAAGTTTTTAGATCCTTTTGCATCTAAAAGTAAAGTCTGGAAGTTGATCTGATATTCTAGATGCAAGAAATGTAAATTGCCCTGAAATCCACATGAGTATAAGTTGACAATTCTGATCTCTGTCATAATGAGGAGGGAAAAAAAAGTTAAAACTTGACTAAAACTTTCAGTCTTGTAACAAGTTAGAATCTTGATACCTGATGAGATCAGAGCTGAGCTACACCATGGTACATAAATTGAAACAATTTGTTTAGAAATTTGTTGATGTAATTGTTGAATTAAGAATCTCAATGATTAGATACAGCTTGGTTGACGTTTTTCAACTTGTTTTCATTGATCAATATAATACTTAACCTGGGGAGTTGAATAAATGCATGAATAGATTAATGTAATTGTAATTCAGATAAGTAGTTATGATCGAAATTACATATTACCAAAATTTGAGTTCTCCTATGTGTACATAACTTGGACAAACTTGTATTATAAAGTGTTCTCTTTAAGATTCTGCTTAATCCCCACTTAGGCAATCAAGCATTAATCATCATGACGCTACTAACCTCTGCATTGGGCTTTCTAGAATATTGATTGCAAGGAAGCACCACAAAATGAATTTCTGGTCTGTAAGTATGGAAGAAAAATAAAGTTCTTATGGAATTGTAAGAAAAGCAACACCCTTAATTAATGGTTCTAACCTTTCCCAATTGAGAACTATTGGCAATTCTAATTCATATCCACAAGTCATCATTGTTTGGACAATGCCTTCGACATTTTCTTTCTTCTCATATTTACCTTTGATTTTGCCTCATATTTCAACCTCCTCATTACGCATGTCAATCGTTTCTCGTTCTGATTGCATCATTTATTTGAAAATTGGATTTTCTCATTTCATTCCCTAGTACCCGAAAATTACATGGCACAACTATGCATCTAAATTCTTTTTCCTATTTCATTGTAGTGATTTTCCTTTGTTTATTGATTCAGGATACCATGTAGATCAGGTATGTGTACAACACCTATCCATGTTACATCCAGCCAGTTAGTCGCAAGTGATATCTTTCCTGTAGTTGCAATTAAGGCCCTTCTTTACCCGGGGGCTATTTTTAATGATATAATCTACAATATGAGTGTTCCGAGCTGGAATGATATACTAGACAAGTACAACCTGACTGATATAAAAGGAGCCTCTGCAATGCCTGATCTACAACGTTTGGAGGTTTGTTTTGCAGCCTTCACTCCTAGATTAGGTCTTTTCCAAATTTGGCATATCAAACTACTTGGTATTCGCTAAAGATGGCAAAATGGGTGGGTCCAACAGATAGGGTAAGTGGTATTTTGTCAGTAAAGGTGAAAGTGGGCCCTTAATTTTTTATAAATAGTTGATTGTTAAAATTATGATGGAAATATTACATTGATCTTACTTTATCAAGACAAAGATTCAAGAGGTTGTAACTTCTTAAATACATAGGGTCATGTTTCAATTTTTAACAGGTTTTAAAGTTTAGCCGTTTTAACCTGTTAAATATAAAATATGCCCATATTAACATGTTTTCAAGTCAAAATTGCCACCACTAAAGATATTATAAGAAAAGCTTCAGTATTTCATTATTAAACCATTGTGTATCATATTTTGATCACCTTGGGCTGGGACTAAAATTTAAAATCTTTACGCTTCACAGATGTTAAAACTACATCACTTAAACAATGTGATAGAAACCCAAAAATTCGATTAACTGAAATCTAAAAACAACGGATAGTTGGCCTGATTCTAGATAGGCAGATCTCCAAATACAAAAACACAATAATCAGAATACTCGACAAAGAAAAAGAGATGACTATAGGCCTATTTATTCTTGTGGATTGCTGGAAGCTTCTCCTTTATTTTAGCCTTTGAGATAGATGCTGACATTAAACATGGAGTTAATTTGTGATAATTGCTTGAATTAGGCAGGGAGGTAATTGTGCATATGATTGAGAGGATCAATTTGTAACCGATGCTATTCCATTAAATATTCCAATTCGGTTCTTATAATTACTTTCCGCCTGGCAAAACAACTTCTAAGTCGATTAAGCAAAAACGGACCTGTCCCAATCTTCAGTTGTTCCTCAAATAGTTTGATGGTGAAGTGGTGGCAAGTAGCAGAGTTGTAAGCTTTCAGTTGTAGTCCTTGCACCTTATATTCTTGACCATTGATAGTGAATATCATAAAATTTTTAGCCCAATTTGCTTGAACTATATTTAGGGTAGCCAACCGTCGACCTCTTGGGGAGAATGGATAAGATGTCTTGTGTGATGAGGAGTGCGACAATTTCAACGAGACATCCGTGCATATCCGACTGCATCGTATGACATTTCCATCTCCTATTTGGACACCGAAGGGTGTGATTAGCTGGAAGATTATCTGTAGGTCGTATACTAGCTTATCCGAAATAAAATTATGGGCCGACCCGCTGTCAATCAACACTAGCACCTTAGTTGTACCTATGACTCCCAGAAGCTTCATTGTAGTTGGTGTAGACTAACCAAAGAGAGTGTGAAGGCTGATCTCAGCGATTTCACTTGAGTTATCCTGCTCGTTTATTGTTGTTGTTTCATCTCCTACATCAGCGATCTCTAGGACTTTGAAAGTTCCCGATTTACAGCGACGTGCGGACCGAGTTTCTCGCCATATAGAAAGCACAATCCTTTTGTGTACCGGGACTATTTCTCCTCATTAGAAATACGAAGAGGGGAAATGTATGAAAGGGTTTCGGTTGGGATATTGGTGGTCGAAGAAGTCACGACCGATGAAGAGGTTTTGGCGTTGGCGATGGGTTTTAAATTTTGCCGATATCGGTTGTAATCTGCCTTTGATTCGAAGTATAATGCTAAACTCATAGCACTATAGTTACGGGGTTTGTGGATTCGAACATACACCCTTAGTTCCTCCTCCAACCCGTTTAAGAATACTCCCAATAGGCAGTTTTCAGGCCAGTTTGAAACCCGAGATGATCTTTTAACAAACTCCAGCCTATAGTCTTGGACTGACCCGTTTTGTTTAATGTTGCATAAGTACTCGCTAAGATTTTGAAATTATGCATGCCAAAAAGTTTTTGAGTGCATTGATAAAAGATAATCGACTAATCTGCAGAAAGCCATGAATAGAAATCTAGCGCGTCTCCTTCCAAATGCATTGAAGCAACATTGATACAAATGCAGGGTCAGAAATGGTAAAGGTCTATTCTCGAAGGGGTAAAAAAGGCAATTACTAAAGAGGGTGGTGAGTCGGTGGTGAGTAAGCTTATATATAAAGTAGTATGATAATAATTGTGGGTATGAGAGTTTTTTATTATGAATATCAGTGGTTCCTGCTTTTAGCAAGGAGAGAGGGTATAGCCCTGGATCTTTTGTAATCTTCTGACAATTCATCTTTTGCAATACAAACATTCCGACCTTGTTCTTGCTTTTTATTTAATTTTGTTCTTCCATTTTCTCTTCTCATCTTTATCTTCTTCCCCAAGTTGTAATTACCTAACGCTGGTCCGACCTACCCTAGACCTGCCGACACCTGCAACCATGGAAACCCGCTCGAATTCTCGTCTCGATGTTCAAGAAGGGCAAATCAAACAGCTCCAAACGGATGTTTCTGATATCAAATCCATGTTGAAATTGTTGGAGGATGAACATGTTGAATCTTTTGAATTCCGTAAGGTCCTCTTAAGTTGGATGAAACAACATGAAAAGAAAGGTCGAGAAGAATCATCCGGTTCGGGATTGGGATTGTTTTTCTCTGGTCCTGATCGGAAGGCCGATCCACCGGATTCACCGACGGGATTACCGTGGGCAGTAAAGAAAGTTAAACTCCCGGAGTTTACTGGGTTTGATCCTCAGGGATGGATTCAGAAGGCAATTTTATACTTCGATATCAACAAAACCCCAGAAGGCCTCCGTCTTCGTTTGGCGCAGTTGAGTATGGTGGGCGTCGCCCAACACTGGTTCTCTGTCCTCACTCAGGTTCGTGATGATCTTTCATGGAAGAATTTCCAATCGGAATTACTTCAACGTTTCAGTGGGTTGGAGATTCACAATCCGTATGAACAATTGGTTGCGATTAAACAGGGAGACTCAATTCATGATTACATTGATGCTTTTGAGTATCTCCTCTCCTTGGTTCCTCCGTTACCGGAATCGCAAGCCCTAGGGTATTTTATCGCCGGTTTAAAGGACGATGTCAAGAAATGGGTCCGCTTACATCGTTCGCTTACATCGTCCGCTTTCACCGTTGGATGCGATGTATCTGTCAAAAGATGTGGAAGAGATGCTTCACCCTGTCGCCGGCAATGTCTCCCTCTCTCGTTTCAGGTATCTTCAGGTTGGGCCTCCACCAAGAGATACGAGAGAAGGGTTGGGTAATTTGGGTCGAGCCGAGCCCAAAACTACCTTTTCATTCAAATCAGTGGACAGGCCTACACACACTCGGTTTGATTCCTCTCGCCCTTTTCCATTAAAACCTTCATTCTCTTCAATTGGTTCTTCTGACCTTGGGCTTCTCAGTCGTTCCCTCTCTAGAAGTGAATGGGAAGACCGATGGAAAAAAGGTCTTTGTTTTCGTTGCGGCCAACAATATGGCCCGACACACAAATGTCCGAAGGGTAAACTTTGAGTTTTTTTGTTAGGGGACGATGAAACGGAGGACACGGTAGGGGAACAATTGCTACTTGAACATGAAACTGTTTCTGATGAGCCAAAGAATCCCGACTCGTCGGTGGGTACGTGTTTGGCCTTAGAATTTCAGGGTAAACTGACAGATCCAGGGGGGAACCTTACGTTTGGAATGGTGCTTACAGGGGATTCCCATAAGTTTATTGGTGGACAGTGGAGCTACACACAATTTTATCTCTCGTCGACTAGTCGTTGCTTTGGGACTCTCGTCTTCATCATTCTCAGGTATTCGGATTCGTTTAGGGGATGGTTATTATGTGTTTGTTACTGAACGTTGTGTTAATCTTCCGATTCATTATGATTTTTGCATCTTTCATCTGAATGCTTTGGTGTTTGATACGGGGAGTCTGGATATGATTTTGGGTATGGAATGGCTGCAAACATTGGGGGAAGTTATTCATGATTGGCATCACTCTTGGATGAAATTTGTCTATGAAGGTAAATCCATTCAGCTACATGGGATATCAGCAGGCCAATCCCCAACGGCTGCTCTGCATCAATGGTTATCGGTAGAAGACACTTCTTCAATTCAATTTCCCGAACATATACCACATTCCTCTCTTTCCACGGCTTTGACTACTGATCAACAAGCTGATTTATTAAGGTTAATTTCCAGGTTCGACAACATTTTTCGTGAAATAGCAGATTGCCTCCTGTTCGTTCTCATGATCATTCTATCACCTTAACCACTAATGATCCAATCTGTGTTCGGCCTTACCGCTACCCACACGTACAAAAAACAGAAATCGAACGACAAGTTCAGGACCTGTTGGCTTCAAGAATGATCCGACCGAGTAAGAGTGCCTACTCGAGTCCGGTAATTTTGGTACGCAAAAAGGATAACTCGTGGCGAATGTGTGTGGACTATCGCGCGCTGAACAAAGTGACCATTCCAGATAAATTTCCAATACCGGTGGTCGACGAATTGTCAAATGAATTACATGGTTCACAATTCTTCTCCAAATTGGATTTGAAGTCCGGGTACAATCAAATTCGCATGCATCTAGATAGTATAGAGAAGACGGCATTCCGCACGCATGATGGTCACTATGAATATCTCGTTATGCCCTTCGGCCTCACAAACACCCCTTCTACCTTTCAAGCCGTGATGAATGATATTTTCCTTCCTCTACTCCGAAAAAAGGTTATCATTTTTTTCGATGATATTTTGATTTACAGTGGAACTTGGGAGAAACATTTGGCTGACCTTCAAGAAGTCTTTACAATCTTATCTCATCATCATTTTATGGTCAATAAACAGAAGTGCTCATTTGCAAAAAAGTCTGTGGATTATTTAGGTCATATTGTAGATAGCCAAGGTGTTTCTATGGATCCAAAAAAAATTAAGGTTGTTATTAATTGGCCAGTTCCCAAAAATCTAAAAGGGCTACGTGGGTTTTTAGGATTAACGGGGCATTACCTAAGTTTGTGAGGAATTAGGGTAGCATTGCTCGCCCTCTAACGAATTTGACAAAGAAAGATGCTTTTGTTTGGACACCGGAGGCTTGAAAAGCTTTTGATCTCCTGAATCAAACCATGGTTACTGCTCCAGTTCTTAGTTTACCTGATTTCCAACAGCCATTTAATATTGAATGTGATGCTTCGGGCAAGGGTATTGGAGCGGTGTTGATGCAACATAAAAACCGATTGCGTACTTTAGTAAAGCTTTAAGTGACCGGAATTTGTCTAAATCAGCCTAGAAAGAGAGATGATGGCTTTGGTTCTCGCCGTTCAACACTGGCGTCCCTATCTTTTGTGGTCACCATTCGTAGTTTACACTGATCAAAATAGCTTAAAATACTTGCTTCAATAACGCATTTCAACTCCGGATCAACAAAATTGGGAGGCGAAACGGCTGAGGTATACTTTTGACATCCAGTACAAGCCGGGAAGAGAGAACGGGGCAGCGGATGCTTTATCTCGCTGTGCCAATACAGGGGAATTTAACCAGGTTGTTTCAGCTCCAATATGGCTTCAAGGAGCCCAGCTAATTGATGAATCCCAACATGATAGGGAAATTCAGCAACTCACTTCTAATATACAAAACAACCCAAATAAGTATGCGGGCTATTCGTTCAAACAGGGGGTCCTTTTCTATCAAAATCGCTTGGTAATTTCTCGTCACTCAAAATTTATTCCGATTCTTATAAATGAATTTCACACGTCGGCTTCCGGGGGTCATTCGGGCTTTTATCGTACTTATCGCCGGTTAGCTGCCACATTATATTGGCCGGGCATGACATCGACAATTAAAAAATTTGTGCGGGAATGTGATGTGTGTCAACGATATAAAGCAAGTTCTGTGGTTCCGGGAGGGTTACTGCAACCATTAGACATACCCGAGGTTATTTGGGAAAATTTATCCATGGATTTCATAGTGGGACTACCTCCATCAAAAGGATTCAATGCAATTTTGGTGGTGGTTGATCGGTTATCAAAATACAGCCACTTTATACTTTTAAAACACCCTTATACGACCAGATCGGTAGCTGAAATCTTCATTAAAGAGGTAGTCCGTCATCATGGAGTGCCCAAGTCCATTGTAAGCGATCGCGATCCTTTATTTTTAAGCATGTTTTGGCAAGAAATATTTCGTTCTATGGGTACCAAACTTCACATGAGTTCGGCATACCACCCAGAATCGGACGGTCAAACCGAGGTGATTAATCGTTGTTTAGAAGCTTACTTACGGTGTTTTGCGGTTGACCAACCAAAAACATGGGCTGCTTGGATTCCTAGGGCTGAATTTTGGTACAACTCTACCTTTCATTCTTCTAAAGGAACTACCCCCTTTGAAGAAGTGTATGGACGCCGTCCCCCTACCATTTTACAGTTCGTTCCGGGGGAGGTGCGGGTTGAAGCGCTGGCTCGAGAACTACAAGACCGCGATGAGGCATTAAAACAATTAAAACAACAACTATCCCAGGCTCAAAGTGATGATGAAAAAACAAGCCGATAAAAAATGTAGAGACGTGCATTTTATGGTGGGTGAGTGGGTGTATGTTAAGCTGAAACCATATCGGCAAATGTCGGTGGAGAGTCGTATTCATCAAAAGTTGGCAGCAAAGTATTTTGGGCCTTTCCAAATCTTGGAAAAAATTGGCCCCGTAGCATACAAATTGGAACTTCCTCCTACATCGAAAATTCACCCTGTTTTTCATGTGTCCTTGCTTAAGCGGGCGGTTGGAGGATCTAGTGAACCTGTTTTGCCTCCTAAACTGGACATTGGGGATGTTGAGGCTCTTGCTCCCATTAAAGTCTTAGCGAATCGCGTCATTCGGGACAATGGTGATTCTGTGGAACAAGTCTTGGTTCAATGGCAGAATAAACCATTAGAAGAAGCAACATGGGAAGATGCAGCATGGTTAACAGGGCAATTCCTAAATATTCGTCTTGAGGACAAGACTCTTTTGCAGGAGGGAGTAATGATACAAATGCAGGGTCAGAAATGTTAAAGGTCTATTCTCGAAGGGGTAAAAAAGGCAATTCCTAAAGAGGGTGGTGAGTCGGTAGAGAGTAAGCTTATATATAAAGTAGTATGATAATAATTGTGGGTGTGCGCGTTTTTTATTATGAATATTAGTGGCTCCTGCTTTTAGCAAGGAAAGAGGGTATAACCCTGGATCTTTTGTAATCTTCTTACAATTCATCTTTTGCAATACAAACATTCCGACCTTGTTCTTGTTTTTTATCTAATTTTGTTCTTCCATTTTCTCTTCTCATCTTTATCTTCTTCCCCAAGTTGCAATTACCCAACAAACATCAACTTTCTCTCATCAGGAATATCGTGGTAACGAGAAAGAATATTTCTGCCCTTAAAATCCAGTCACGCAGGTCACTGCTACTAAAGGTGGAAAAATAATTTTTGTAGAAGGCCTAAAATGGTGTTTGTGCCTCCCGGAGCTTCCTCCCTCTTCATACCCGAACCTTCCATCATCATAGCGGCTAAATCGACTGCGTGGTTTCTGTTTGGAATTGGCTTGTGTTTTGAGCGCTGCAACATCGTCTTTCAAGCTTTCAAAAGACTCCAATCGTGAGGCAATAGCTGCAAGTTGTGCAACAATCGTATCAAGATTAGAACCCCCTTCTGGTGAAGTATTGTTGCTCTGGGTCTGCACCATCTTTTCCCGGCAATGAAACCAAAGATAAAAACTTGGAATTTTGATTAATTGGAATCTAAAAAACAAGGGATAGTTGGCCTGATTCGAGGATAGGCAGATATCAAAATACAAGAACACAATAATCAGAATACTAGACAAAGTAAAACAGATGACTATAGGCCTATTTATTCTTGTGGATTGCTGGAAGCTTCCTTTTTATTTTAGCCTTTGAGATAGATGTTGAAATTAGACAGGGAGGTAATTTGGGATAATTGCTTAAATTAGGCAGGAAGGTAATTGTGCATATGATTGAGAGGATCAATTAGTAACCCATCTGAAACTTTAGCTATTCCATTAATCCTTCCAATTCGATTCTTATCATAATGACAAATAGGCCAAGTTACTTTTCTTTTGTCCATAAAATAGGATTGTAGCATTTTATTGCTAGTGTTGCAAAAATCAGCGTCTAGCACCTATTCGATTTCAGCTAATCGCTCAATTATTCGGTCAAAGGTCAAAATCGGCAAATAATCATTCAAAATTGGTTAAAAGTAGTCAAATTTTGTCAAAATCAGTCAAAATTAATCAAAATTCGGTCAAAACTGAAATTTCTATATATTATGTTTGAAAAATATTGTATATATATTTATTAATTTGAAAATTAACGTATAAATTTTCAATCCGATTAATTCCAATTGATCCCTATTAATCTCGATTAATCCTTAGTCAGTACCTCACCACCCAACTAGCGATTTTTACAACCATGTTTATCAGTCAGAATGAGTACAATGGCACAATATAAGACTTATAGTCAGTGACCAAAGTTAATTTTACTCAATGATATTGGGGCTGAGCTTTTGATTTTTAGTAGTTAGCTTTATTAGGGCTTAAAACTTCTTTGCTGGTGATCTTCATATCTTCGCAGAGGTGTGACAAAATGGGCAATAAGTAATGACTTGGATGGGGTTGACCCAAAGCACCTTTTGTCCAAAATTCGTATATTTTCAAAAATAGTTAATGAGACAGATGTGATCACAAAAACTATATCACTTCAGTAATAATCTTATATTTTGGAATAAAATGATTCCGGAGTAGGTTTTATGCATTAAAAGTATACTTTGGGGCTTGGGCAACCTGTTTCCTTTTAAGATAATAGTTTTGGTTTGACTTGAATCAACGCACTCCCTACAAATGGTTCTCTTGGTGTTGATTGCTCATGAGTTCTTGTTCGATTTCTGCTTTTGTTGTAACAAACTGGCCATGGGCAGAGGATTTATTTAATTAGCTAAATAATATGTTTGTATGTTTGCTTGTTTTCAGGTCCTTGCAGGAAGCTACTTCTCTGTAGCAGGAGCCTTTATTGGTTTACTAAAACCTCAAAGAATGAGCATGTTCGGGACTCTGCTAGTTATATGGGGACTCGTGAAGGAAGGGCTTCTTGGAAAGCCAGTAAACACAGACCCTGCAAGATCAGTTTACGTGTATCCAACTATGCTCATTGCAGTGCTTTGTGCATTCTCTTCTGTCAAGTACAATTTCCAGAAAGCCACCAAAAAACCTCCTCCTCGTCCTCTAGCAAAGCCTCTTAAAAGCTCTAAAAAATCTAAGCTCAAATGACTTGATTAAATTCTACCCATCAACCACGTATGTATGGATGGATCTCATACGCTGTTTGTTGAGTTTGACCTCCATAGCGCTCTAATGTCTTATGTGGTTACAAGGTATGTTTAAAACTTCATTTTCGGTTACAATGAAATCACTAGAGATTGTGAAGCAAAATGGTAATTACTTGTTTTAGTTTGATTACATTATTGTTATAAATTAAAGATTCAATTCCATGTGCCGATTAAGTTTCTTCTGCATCCACTTACGTTATAGCCTATAAATGCGTTACTTATTTGCTGTGGGTTTGACGCTGAAGTAACAAAAGTGATGCATTTCATCAATACATAGACGCGATTACGCGATCACCACCATCTTGGTGACGGGCTAACAATCATACACGAGGATGCCAGTTTTAGTCTACTATGTTTATTTAAGACCAAGCCAACCAAATTATGTTTATTTAAGAAATAAATTGATTCTAATACATTAAAATAAGTTATTTTAAAGCATTGGCACACCAAAAATTTAAACACTAAACCTAGATAGAATCTAAGGATTTTATGGAGAAGAAACTAGCTCACCACAGGCTGTTGATTTGTGTGTCTAACCCTTGGTATTAAGCAAGAAGAATTTGAGCCATATCCTGCTTCAACATTCAACCTTAGGTTGTGTTAGATCTAGAAAGAATGAGTATAGTATGATGTTTGATTTTGATTGTTATCTTAACACACTATAGACGGAACCCACTCTTATTTCACGCATCATGGATGCTCAAAAACAGTACGGAGAATCATGGTGTTGCATGATATTTAAGTTGGGATGAATAAGAGTTTCTTGTGAACACGCAATTGTTTGTTTGGCGTGGAGGAAGTTTGTTTTACGAACGGTTCCACATTTCGTTATGTTTCTCTGTGTAAGAAACATAGCAGATAAGTTATAATGACATGACTAATAATAGAAAATCGGTCACGTATAAAAGTTACAACATGACTAATAATACAAGACTGGTAACATATAAAGAACAAGTCGAAACCAAATACACATTTACATACAATTTAAAAGTCTTTAACCTAAATAGGTTACATGCATTATTGTTTAAGTATAATAGTATCCTAAAAAAGTTTAAGATGTGCTTATTGCCAACTATGTTAGGTTCAATCTAATGTTTATGGTTTTAGAATTTTGAGTTGTGTGTGTAAAGATAATGAATAAAAAAAATTCATTTTCATTAATACATTATTAGCAAGATAGTGCTCCTGCCAAAACTGACCAATTAGCTGCTCACAAAATGCTTCCCGTGAAAATAGTTTTTTTCTGCAATTTCTTTATCGACTGAAAACCACCCAACTCAGAGATTGACGATGCTAAAGAATTTAATTAAAAGGAAGCATCTTATGAGCATTATAAAGAATACGCCAAACTAAGTAGTCCTCATTTTAGGGCGTCCAAAGAGTTCATTGATGCTAATTTTTCATGCAAGAGATATGGAAACAAACATCTGATGATGCAATGACCAAATGGATGACAGAGACGAGCCACCTCGATGATCTACTACACTTTTGACCCAGGATTCACTGTTGCAAGTCATAACACCATAACAACCACTCGTGATTTTTCGATTTAACGATTCACTTTGTGGCACCTTCAATCGCTTGAAGTAGTGTTAGAGAGAAAGCTTGAAGGCAAAGTAGCAGCTGACATAAGGCTCTTTGACCCTGTGGAGATAAAGCTACTCCATCCATCTTATGTCTCATTTTTAAAGACCAAAACAATCCCAGCAATAGAAGATGTGTTATGCAAGGGAGATTGCTACTATTTCATACACATGCTAAGGATTTTAGGCACTATGTATGTAAATGCTGCTCTTAAACACAGATTGGAAATAAATCAGCGACCCTTAACACACAGAGGGAATAACAGGCATGAGAATCTCTGAAGACAACAATCTTAAGATCTTGAAGGGCAGTCATGTTGTAACCACAGTAGTTAGCAACATTGATGTGCAAAGCCTAGACAAATACACTTTGGAGCAGCTTGTTCATCTGACAATAAAGAGCAAGTATGATGATTAGAAGGCTGCTATTGACTACTTTGTAGAACATATAGTCAACTGCAGGAATGCTTTGAAAATCACTCCTCTGCCCAAGACACTTAGAATATTGATGTGGTTAGTACGTTATGATCCAAGTCGGGTTATACCCAATAACAAGCTTAGCAAACACCAATTAATATTTAATTGATGATATGATCATGCAATTAAATATTTACACTAATTTAGAAAATGAGTTTTCTAAATAAGTTGCATATGAGATGGAACAATTTATTAGGATATTTTGTTCAGTAATATTATTTGTAATGTTATTTAAGTAAGTTAGATAACATTACAAATTAATAACGAGAGTGTATGGATTATACAATTAAAAGGTTAGTTGTATATATCTAATAAGAGGACTAGTAGACAATATATATGTGTGTGTTAATATCAATTTTATAAAAAAATTGCTTTTTTTAGTCCATTTGGCCGTCCCCTTGATAATGCCATTTATTCCCTTGAGTGGAGACAATACATGCATGCTTGTGTTGTTTCCACTAAATGATTCTCTTGATAAACACACACACATGCATAGTTCCACTTACTAGTCAAACAAGCTCTCATTCTCACTCATACAATACATGCAACTACAACAAGAACACTCTCTAATTCTCTCTCAAAGTCACGGTTTTTTCAGCAGTGAAGAAGAGGGTTTTGAAGCTTGTTCTTGGTGTTTTCTACCTAGCAAGAAGAGGTGTTAGCAAACAAGCTTGGGGTATACAAGCTTGAGAGGTCCTATTCTTGGAGCTTTGGTCGTTTTTCAGCATCATTCATCTTATCTTTCTGTCGAATTTTGCTGCTGGAACAAGGTAGTTTTCACAGCTCAATGTGGCTGTGATTTTATGTAGTTTTACATATGTTCATAGCTTGCTTATTCACATAAATGATCCTTTGTTCTTTGGGTTTGTTTTATACATTAATATGGTCATCTAATGAACATATTTTTCAGCTTATAAACAAAGTTATAATACTATACTTCCGCTGCATTTTCAGAAAGTTTAAATGGTTAAACTATGATTTTATGTTCTAACAAACCCTACAGTAACCACACTAGTTAGCAACATTGATGTGCAAAGCCTAGACAAATACACTTTGGAGCAGCTTGTTCATCTGACAATAAAGAGCAAGTATGATGATTAGAAGGCTGCTATTGACTACTTTGTAGAACATATAGTCAACTGCAGGAATGCTTTGAAAATCACTCCTCTATCCGAGCAACTCAAAGAAGCTCAACAAGATGAAGCAATAGAAAAGGATGTTGAAGAGTCCCTGAAAGCATCTGAAGAAATTCAGAAGAATGCAGAAGAAGCTGGACCTTCTCACTCATAAGAGGTTTCTAACATACAAACAGACAAAATAAACAAAAAAATATGTATAACATAATAAACAAGCATGACAAATCAGTCAAGCAAACATTTTAAGCAAACAATCAAGTAAATCTGGTTACACTTGTGTAATTAGCCAATCATACATGTAATCATACCAACATACATGTAATTAGCAAAACATACATGTTATTATACAAACATACATGCTATCACACAAAACATACAAATTATCATACAAACATACATGTTAACAAACAATTAACCATGTAATCAGACAAACAGACAATCATGCATAACATACACACATGCAATCAAACATCATAAGTCAAACACACAATCATTTCAAACCATACATAACAAACACAAAGACACACACACTATTACTAGCAAACAAAACAATAACAAACAAACTTAAAGAGATGGCAACGCCATCTTTAGGGGGATTATTGTTGGACTCAACAAGTGCATTAAAAGAATAATGCTTATAAAAAATAGTGCTTGCCATAATCAAACATAATGTATTCTAACATTCAAACAATCATTAACTAACACAGTAGCATCATTAACATTCATAACATACACTAATTAAGTTTAAATTTCTTTTTCAGATTTATAGACAAAAGAAATTTTGACAAGTGTCGGCAACGGATAAAGAACTGCCCACAGCGGATAAAGAACTGCCCACAATGGATGAACAAGGTGATGCAGCGGATGAAGATCAAGTCCAAGTATCCACAGCGAATTAAGACATCCCACAGCGGATGAATAACACACACATCGGATGCCAAGTCCACAGCTGATGAACTGTCACAGCGGATGTTCATCCACAACGGATGTTCATCCAAAGCGGATGAACATTCCATAGCGACAACATACAAAGCACCAAGTGTTCATAGCGGACAACATCCAAGACACAGTGGATAAGTTATCTGACTCCATAACAGACATCTTAACATCCACAGTGGACAACTAATCTGTCACACCCTAACCTTAATGGCAGAATCGTCAAGATGTGAGGGTTAAGATTGTTTACAACCACATAACGCTATCATTAAATATAAATATGATTATCATAAGTTTAAATAACCGTTACAACCAAATGTCTTAAAGAAACAAAGTAAACAAAAGTTCAACATCCAAGTTTCAAGATAATTTATTTATTTTCCTAGGTCCAAGTCCTAGGAGTAAGCATGCTTCAAAGATAATCATCAACCTTGTGCATTTCCTGTTACATGTTAAAATAAAGGGTCAACTTTGAAAGTTGGTGAGTTTCCATGGGTTAAGCATACATATATATATATATAATAGTTTACGAATAGCAATTCATGTCAAAGGTTACGAATAAAGCAAGTTTATAGATAACATATAGCTACAATCAAACCTTGAACAAGAATAACATTTACAAGTATAACGATTAGCTAAGTGTACTTGGTTCCCATGATGAACAAGCATATGTCATCAGAAGCCGGCAATAACCTCGGCTTTAGCACCAAATAGGCTTGTCAGACCCATAGATCTATGACGTCGCCAGGCTAGCAATAGTTGATGATTGTTAACATATAATGTTTATCATATAAAACTCACAATAATAAAAATAACCATGACAAAAAGTAAAGATGAATTGCATGTGCGTTTACAAGTATTAAAATGTTTACAAGTGTATGTTTATATGTTAACATGTTTCATCCCTAAAAGATGTGAAATAATAAAAGAGGACCATGAAAACTCACATGATATATTTACAAGATGATAGTAAAATATAAACGATGCACCAACGGACTCATTTACAAGATACCTAAACGTATATATTTACAAGATTAAGTTTAATAATAAGTTTAACGATTAAATGTGAATTAGGGTTTCGATAAGCATTTGAGGGTTTTTTATAAATAAATAAGGTTAGTTATTGAAATCATATATGTATTTTAATCCAATGAAAGAAAAATACCATTTGGCCCATTTTTAAAGGAATTAAATCCTTTATAATGATTTGTGGAAAAATAAAATTTTATAATTATCATTATCAATCTATAATTAAAGATAACGTAATGACCAATAATAATTTAATGATCTAAACTATTTAAAGTTTATTTTTATAAAATAAATTAGGTATGACATTTGTTAATAATATTTTATATATAAAAAATGTTAAAGTAATTAAAGTAATAAATTAACAAAAAATAATTAGATAACTTTAAAAATAAACAAAGTTCACAAAACTGATTTTTATAATTTTTAGAACTTTTTCTATAATTTTTAAAGGCTGAAAAAGCCAAGAAAAATAAGTTGAGGGCGCCCGGGTTCGAACCCGGGACCTCAAGTTGTGAATGTGTGCATGTATCCAGTAGACCAGGGTCGCAACCGTGGTAAGTCACGTTCTTTAAATATTATAAACATAAGTATAAAGAAACCCTCAAATCATATAAACCCTAGAACATCTTTGATCAATGAAGATTAATTCGATAACGATTACGAAAATAAACATGGGGCTTTGATTCCCCATGTAATTTCGAGTATGTGTATATGTTTAATTTACCCGAATGAAGAGGGATTGATGATGAACAAGACGAAGAACAGTCGCGGCTATGGCACGATTAGTTCGGATTGCAAATGAGGTTAATAATCCAATTCGTTGCACAGTAAGCTTCTACTGGGTTCAGAGATGGAAAGCCCTCTGTCAATTTCTGTTAAAATTGCTCAGAGGTTGACGAACACCTCGGTTGCAGATCGCGGTGAATGTGGTGATGGAATTCGATGTTTGTGTGTGTTTCAGGTGAAATTGGAAGTAGTATACGTTTAGAGATAGATAGACGATCGATTAGGTTCAGTTAATTTTGATTATTATTAGCTTTTAATGCTCGAACGGCTCTATGATTAAAAGGTTTCGGTTACTCGATCGATTGGGTTTGTAACCGGAATTTAAACACAATTAAAATGTGTATTTCAAGTTCGAAACGTGTTCTAGAATCGATTTGGAACGGTTTGGGGTCAAAACCGGCATGAAATCGGCCATTTGGGGCCTCGCTGGCGCCGCGCCGGAGATCCACCGGCCGGCGGCCGGAAAAATGTGGGGGAAGAGAGAGAGAAAGGGGGAGGGGTTTAAGTTTAAAAAAATTACAATTTGGTCCCCGTGGTTTAGGTGTTGGTTATTTTAATCCCAAAGTTAAATTTCTAGTTTAAACCAATTTACAGTTTGGTCCCTGAAGTTTAAAATGTTATTATTATATGTAAAAACTTATTAATTACATGTTTTTAAAGTAATAAAACTTATATTATCTCTATTTATTTCAAGATTAACACTTATTAAGAATATTTATTGTTATTATTACTACTATTAATATTGTTATTTTTAACTTATTTTATTATTAATATTATCTTTATTATTATAGTTGTTATCATTATTATTACAATTATTATTATTATTATGCTTAATTCAATAGTTAAATTATTAACCTTTAAATTAAAGAATTAATGTAAAACAAAGGAACAAGCATAAGCAACCCACATAGTTTCATTAGTGACAAAAATGGTTTTTCAAGAATATAACGGCGTTAATTTTTATTTAACAAAAACACGAAAGGTTACGGTCTCCCTAACTTTTAAAAATTTCGTCCCGAAATTAAGAATAAAACTTAGACAAACAAATATGGGTATTTCTTCTTCATATACTCTTCACGCTCCCAAGTAAACTCAGGTTCACGCTTATTCTCCCAGCGAACCTTGACGATTGGCATGGTAGTGGTCCTAGTCTTCTTTATAATGCGATCCATGACTTCAACAGGTTTCTCAACAAAATGTAATGACTCGTCGACCTGGATGTCATCTAATGGGACATGTAGACTTTCGTCAGACAAACACTTCCTCAAATTTGAGACATGAAAAACAGGATGAACTCTACTAAGGTCAGAAGGTAGTTCTAGTTTATAAGTCACTTTCCCGATTCTTTTCAAAATCTTGAAAGGTCCAACAAATCGTGGAGCTAGTTTACCCTTCTTCCCAAAGTGAACAACTCCCTTCCGTGGTGAGACTTTAAGAAGAACCATATCCCCAACTTGAAATTCCAAAGACTTGCGTCGTTTATCGGCATAACTCTTTTGTCAACTTCTAGCCACTTCAAGGTTCTTACGAATCATGGAGACTTTATCGGTCGTTTCTTGTATAAGTTCAGGACCAGTGATAAAATGTTCACCAATGTCAGTCCAGTAGATCGGGGAATGACATTTACGACCATAAAGTGCTTCAGAAGGTGCCATCTTGATACTCGAGTGGTAACTATTATTATACGAAAATCCACGAGGGGTAAATGCGTATCCCAGTCACCACCAAAGTCAAGGACACAAAGACGTAGTAAATCCTCCAGAGTTTGGATGGTTCGCTCGGTTTGACCGTCCGTTTGAGGATGGTAAGCCGTGCTTAGATCCAGTTGAGTACCCAAGAGTTCTTGCATAGACGACCAAAAGTATGAAGTGAAATGAGCGTCTTGGTCGGATATGATATGCAGAGGTACGCCATGATGACTCACAATCTCATCAATGTATATACGAGCTAACCTTGATGTTCTGTAACTGTCACGTATGGGTATAAAATGTGCCGACTTGGTCAATCGGTCAACGATCACCCATATGCTATCATGACCACGAGAGGTGCGAGGTAGTTTGGTTATGAAATCCATGGATATATGTTCTCATTTCCATATAGGAATCTCGGGTTGTTCAAGTAATCCACTTGGATGCTGATGTTCGACTTTAACCTTCGTACAGGCAAGACACTTAGCTACGTAAGTTGCTATGTCTTTCTTCATACCAGGCCACCAGTATTGACCACGTAGATCCATATACATCTTATCGGAGCCAGGATGAATAGAATAACGAGTTTGATGAGCTTCATTCATAATAAAGGTACGAAGATTATCATGATTGGAACACATATTTGATTCATGAAATACATCAACCTATTGGGTTTCGTTTCTAGTTGAGCTCGAAGATTGTACTCTAATTCCTCTCCCATTTTTCCTTCTTCTTGAACCGCTTGTTGAGCCTCCAAGATACAAGTCTCGATGTCATTCTCAATCCTCAAATTTTGCAGTAGCACCGTAGTCTCGTTAACATCTAAACGGATCTCAGTATCAAATTCTCCCAAGGTATCAAACCATTGTCGTCGATCGCGAATTTCTTGAAACGAGATCATCTTGTTATGAATCTTACAACTTAGTGCATCGGCTACGACATTTGCCTTTCCAGGGTGGTAACGAATGCCACAGTCATAATCACTAATCAACTCGACCTAACGACGTTGTCTTATATTGAGATCCTTTTGATTAAAAACGTGTTGAAGGCTTTTGTGATCGATGTAGACTATACATTGCGTACCATAAAGGTAATGTCTCCAGATCTTTAGGGAAAAACCATAGCACCAAGTTCAAGATCATATGTCGTGTTATTCACCTCATGGACCTTCAATTGTCTCGATGCATATGCTATGACCTTTTCTTGTTGCATGAGAACACAACCAAGGCCTTGTTTAGATGCATCACAATATACGGTGAAATCATCGTTCCATCGGGAAGGGTCAAGATAGGAGCATTACACAACTTGTGCTTTAATGCTTCAAAGGCTTCCTCTTGTTCGGACCTCCACTCGAGTGGTTTATTCTTTGAGTCAAGGAAGTAAGCGGCTTCGCGATTCTAGAGAAGTTGACAATGAAACGTCGATAATAGCTAGCAAGACCAAGGAAAGAACGAACTTCGGTTGGAGTTGTAGGAACACACCAATTTTTCACAGCTTCCAACTTTGCAGGGTCAACATGAATTCGTTGGCAATTTACCACGTGTCCTAGAAATTGGACCTCCTCAAGCCAAAATTCGCACTTTGAAAACTTCGCGTACAGTTGATCTTTCTTCAATAGCTCAAGAACTTGTCGCAAGTGAAATTCATGATCAGTTTTGGACTTGGAATAGATAAGTATGTCGTTAATGAAGACAATGACAACCCTGTCTAGATATGGCTTGCGTAATCGATTCATGAGATCCATAAAGACAACAGGAGCATTTGTTAAACCAAAAGGCATAACCATGAACTCATAGTGTCCATATCGAGTACGGAACGCAATTTTTGGGATATCATCATCATGAGCTCGTAATTGATGATAGCCAGAACGTAAGTCAATCTTTGAGAAAATAGCAGCTCCTTGAAGTTGGTCAAAAAGATCATCGATACGAGGAAGAGGGTAGCGGTTCTTGATGGTAAGTTTGTTAAGCTTGCGATAATCGATGCACATACAAAATGATCCATCTTTCTTCTTCACGAACGAAATAGGTGCACCCCAAGGAGAAGAGCTAGGACGGATAAAACCCTCGTCGGACAGTTCTTGAAGTTGACTAGCTAGCTCTTGTATTTCCGATGGTCCAAGTCGATATGGTGACTTAGCCACGGGGTTCGCTCCCGAAATTAAATCGATCTTAAACTCGACTTCACGCACGAGAGGTAAACCACTAAGGTCATCGGGGAATACTTCAGGAAAGTCTCGTACAATCGGGACATCCTTAAGGTCTTTCCCTTTGACTTTCGTGTTGATCACGTAGGCCAAGAACGCCATATAATTCTTGCTTAGGCATTTCCAGGCTTGGTGCACGACATGAGTATGAGTCCTTTGGAGGATTTTTCAACAAATACTTTCAATGTATCCCCCGAAGGCAAGGGAATGCGAATGCAATTCTCGAAACAAATAATTTCAGCATGATGTTTGGCTAACCAATCCATGCCAATGATGACGTCAAAGCTTCCAAGTTTCATAGGAATAAGGTCGATAAAGAAATCATGCTCGTTTAGGCACAAAATGCAATCGCGAATAACGACATCAATGGTGATAGGTTCTCCATTGGCGACTTCAACGGTAAGAGGCCTTTCTAATTTCGTATGTGGCTTAGCAAGTATAGGCTCAAATTCTAACGAGACAAAACTCTTATCGGCTCCAGAATCAAATAGTATGTAGGCATAAGAATTATTAATAAGGAACATACCTGTTCAGTTTTAAAGACATTTAACAATACAGGTAAAGCATTAAAAGAAAAGGACTTAGATCATAAAGTTGGGGTTGGATTTGACATACCGTTCACCACATCATTGTTGCCTTGTGCTTAGTTTGCATTGATGTTGAAAGCACGTCCTCGGCTTGTGGAACATTACCCGCAAGACGAGGGCATTGTGGGCGAAAATGACCAGGTTCCCCACAATTGTAGCAAGCACGATTTGCAAACCAACGCGGCATTGTTTGGTGCATGGTGATAAGTAGCCACCAAGTGTCCATACTTACCGCACAATGTACAGATGCGGCACGGGGTATTTCCCGCATGATGATACCTACGGACATTGCACAAGGGTAGAGGACCAGCATAGGCCCTAGGAACAGGTGCTTGTGCCATAGGAACAGGTTGTCTTTGAGGTACCATGGGTGCAGCCACAGCAAATTACGAGCCGGTGTGAACTTGTGTTTCTTGTTGTTGTAAGACGGTTCGTTCTTACTTTCCTTAGCTGCTTCAGAGACCGCCTTTTCAACCTTTTAGCACCTTTGATAGACAAGGTGCCCGTTCGAATATGGTTTTCAGTAAGTTAAGCGGTGATGGTAATGACATCTTCCAAAGTTGTGGGTCTACTTCCCACCACGGCATCTTGGATTTGAGGTGGCACCCCCTTGATGAATTTCTTGATGTTTCGGGGAACAGTGTCAACCATGTGAGGCAACAGAATGCTCAACTCATGATGCCTTGTTGAGTAGGCCAAATGAACTCCACCATCTTGCTTGAGATTTCAGAATTCTTCCTCCAATTTTCACAGTTCACTTCTCGGGTAGAATTTTTGGATGGCAATGTTCTTGAACTCATCCCAAGTTAGTGCCAACACAACATCAGCATCACAGTTCCTTTTCTCACTATTCCACCATGTAAGTGCCCTTTTCCGAAGCATACTAGTGGCATAACAGACTTTGAGCGCCTCGGGACACTCGCAGTTAATGAAAGTGTTTTCCATGCTTTTCGAACCACTCGAGAAGTCCAGTGGCTCCTTTCTTTCCACTAAAGCTAGTGGGTTTGCATGAGCTAAAGTGCTTGAACGTGCATGTTTGTTTGTTTCGCCCTTGGTTCCCACTATTATGTCCTTGCCCATTACCATTGTTACTTGAGTTGGTCATCATGGTGCTATTCAGTTCAGCAACCATGGTCGGTATGACAGCTGCCATTTGACGGGCAATCATGGCGGCTAATTTACAGTCGGAGCTTCCACGCTTTCCATGATGACGAGACATGTTGGATACAAAGTAAGTTAGCCACAGGTATTTGGAGGTAAAAGATAATAAATCAAACAAAGATTATACAAGATTTGTAAACGCACATGGAATGATTCCATTTGGTAACGCATTACCATTTGAAAACGTTGACACGTCAAGGTGAGTTAACTCTAATTGCCTTAGAAACTTGTGTATATTGACCATAGTTTATCACTCAACCAGAAATCCCCAGGTAAGCATAACTAGTCCCATGGGATTTATGCGAAATGCTTACCTTAGCCCGAAGGCTTTTTGCCAGGAAATCCAGAATACAGGTGTCTATGAGTCACATAATATTTCTTTAGGTTAATGGAATTAAAACCTTGATGAGATTTTCATAGATTAGACGTAAAGTCTAAAGATTTGAACCTTTTGATATAAAGCGTACGATCCCACGTGTCGTCGAGAATAAGTTTTAGAGATTTCATTCGTTGAGAGAATAAAGGACTAAGAATAAGTTTTATGAGAGACAAGGCAACCAAGTTCTCAATTACAAGGTAATCCTAACTAAAGGCATCAAGTTGCACATTAAGAGACCTTTCTAAATAGGTAGCATCATGTAGCATGCAACAATATATATTTGCAATATCATAAAGATTTTTCTTATGTGGTTCATGCATCAACTATAGTCTAGGTCATCATTTCTAATAACCTAAATCCCTATAGTTATGGGCTCTGATACCAATCTGTCATGTAAGGCCCCGTTCCCGGGCACCTCACGGTTGGTTATTCATCGCACATAAAACATTTTAAAACGTACATTTACTTTGCAGCGGAAATTTAAAACTTTCATTAATAACTAAAAACATGTCATTTCATAACTTTAAAACATTTGTTTCCATTTCAAAATACAATGACATGTAAAATATGGATGCCAGTCTCATCGGAACTGAGTAGTCGTCTCGTGCCATCCTCAGCAACATACCTGCCAACTGGAAACACATCAAAGTCAGCGTTGCTGAGTGAGTTCTAGTTTTATAACAAAACATACTTTCTTTCGTTAAAACCGTTCTCTACATACATGCGAACACATATCCTACGTATACATAGATAATTCATTATTATCTTTTTATGTTCTCATTCATTTCTTAACGTTACTTTCGTTCGTTCTCTGTCTGTCATTCGCTCATTATCTATCTTCAGGACCTCTTTCGAGTCTGTTGCGACACAGAGTCACTCACCTCATATACTTACTTGCAAGCCTTTCATCCATTCATTACTTCATGTGTTCGTTCATTCATTCATTAATGAATTCACTCATTCATTACGTTCCTCTTTTCATCATCTTTCACTTTACGTTATAATTACTTTCATTACATTCATTAGCGTTCAACGTAAAGCCAAGGGAAGACGTATATACATAATAAGGAACATACACATAACCCTAAACATACATCACCACCGTACAGGCATCATCATACACTCGTAACACACATCAGACATACAATGCATCACACGCACCGCCAGGCATACTTCACACATAACATCATGCACGTCATCGTCGTCTACTCATCATCATACATCGTCTTGCATCATCCATGCCCAACTCATCATCTACAACCCCGAGGGTCCGAGTCTTGGTCCACACTTTCGAAAGTCGGACAATACTACGGACATTCGGGCGTATGGACACCCTTCAGTCGCCTGGCCTCCATGCGATAGGCCCTTCATTCGGGTGACTAGACCTTCATTCGGGTGACTAGACCTTTATTCGGGTGACTAGACCTTCATTCGAGTGACTAGACCTTCATTCTCCCTCCATTCGGGTGACTGGCCTCCAGTCTCCCTCCATTCGGGCGACTGGCCTCCAGTCTCCCCCCATTCGGGCGACTGGCCTCCAGTCTCCCCCCATTCGGGCGACTGGCCTCCAGTCTCCCCCCATTCGGGCGACTGGCCTCCAGTCTCCCTCTATTCGGATGACTGGCCTCCAGTCTCCCCCATTCGGGCGACTGGCCTCCAATCTCCTTCCATTCGGGTGGACTGGCCTCCAGTCTCCCCCCATTTGGGTGACTGGCCTCCAGTCTCCCTCTATTCGGGCGACTGGCCTCCAGTCTTCCCCCATTCGGGCGACTGGCCTCCAGCCTCCCCCCATTCGGGCGACTGGCCTCCAGTCTCCCCCCATTCGGCGACTGGCCTCCAGTCTCCCCCCATTTGGGCGACTGGCCTCCAGTCTCCCCCCTTCGGGTGACTGGCCCTAGCTGATGCAGAATGGAGTTCATCCCGACTGCAGCCGAGGGTTTTCGGCCTCCAAACTCATCTAAACCCATTTTGAGCCCAAATCGACCATCCTAAGCCTTAGGGAAACATACCACGACCTCATTCGAGCATAACCACGCATGAAATCGAGCTCCAAACGCATCATACACATACACAAATGCATAAAAACGGGTTTACACCCAAAACTTGAAAAAGGGGTTTTCAAACATGTTTCAGCCCTAAAATCATTCAAAATCATGTAAAAGAGGGGTCCTAGAACTCACATGAACTATCCCGTTGAGTAGAGCTTCGATTTAACTCACTACACGTCGATTTTGCACCCTCGAACCCGCTTGAACCAAGCCTTCTTCTCCTCTTTTCCCTTTTTCTCTCTTCCTCTCTTCTTTCTCTCTGATTTCGCAAGTATGGGGAGAGGGTAAGGGCTGCCCTCTCCCTTAAATACTACAGTCCAGTCGCCCGAGTCCCTATGCGACTGAACCTTCAGCCGCATGAGCCCCGTGCGATTGGACACTCCAGTCGTGCGACTACCATGCGTATGGAGCTCCAGTCGCATTTCTTCCATGCGTATGGGACTCCAGTCATGCGACTACCATGCGATTGGATGCTCCAGTCGCATGACACCTCATACCGAAATTTCCAGGTGTTACAAGTCCACCCCCTTAAACGGGTTTCGTCCCCGAAACCTGTTGTTCCTTAAACCTTCACGAGCAATACTGTCCCATCTCTTTTCCAGTCTATTACTTGGAATCCTATCGCTCCACATCGTTTGTCAACATTCGACTTCGGGTCTATCTTGGACTATCAACATCGGTAACCCATGCATACTGATCAATGTTTATTTGGCCAGCACCTGCGACCTCAAACATGCCATGTAGAGCGCTGTCACTACAATTTAAAGAAACATCACAATATCCGAGCAAAGACTCGGTGTCATAATCATTTAGCTTCAAAGCATCACTGAGAACCTTCAGCTTTAATGCTTGAAAAACACAGCCATCAACGTGCGTAAAGTTGCTAGCCCTTGTTTGATATCTTTATGTGTGAATAATGACCCTCTGGCAAACCCAACAACTGACAAGAAAGGTAAATCGGCTTATTTGGTGACCCAAACCAAATTTATCCTTTCTCTTTTGCTTCCGATCTCCCATTCTTCTTGTTTGCTATGCGTACTTTGCTGTCGATGAACAATTCACAGGCTGATACTGTTCCTTAGACAACGGGTGACACAGCTTTCTCAATTGCATCACGCAATCATCTAGGGCATCCGGTAACCTAGTGAATCCACTAATAGTAATCTCTACATCGAAGGGCTCATCGATGTTTCTTCTCCTAACATGCAACTCACAACAGAAGGCAGTAGGAACGAACTACTACTAGCATCACATTCAAGGCATAAAAGCAAAAACTTAAATTATCTGAAACGTACCTGACGTCAAGTCGAAGTCTGCTCTAAACTCCCTTTGTTCGTGACAAAAGCTCTAGCTTCCGCCCTCTGTTCTCCTTCCTCCAGCCTTCTTCACTCCTGAACCTTCCGCCCTTGGCTTCTCACAGTTTTTACTCATATGGCCAATTCCTCCGCAATTATAGCATCTCACGGTTCCACATTCTCTAGCCATATGACCAAACTTCCCACACTTGTAGCAAGTATTTGGTCCCCTTTTGCATTCTCCCGAATGCTCCATCCCGCAATTTACACAACTATCCGACCCCACACAAGGTGCGACCACACGACGGTCATCCCCACATGCGTGCTTATTATTTTCCGGGACACCACCCTATCCAGTTCTCTTCCCCTTCCAATTCCGACCTACACATCATTTCCCGCCGTCTTCAGCTACCACCACCATCGTTCTTTCATCATACAACCTCCCCGCCAAATCAACCACCGACCTAAACGTGCTTGGTCGGGCAACGATCATATGCCTACGGATATCCGTCGACAAGCCCTGAATATACCTCTTGATCTTCGCGAAAGAGGTGTCACCTGATCCGGCACCAGTCGTGCCATCTCGTTGAATTTGGTGGTGTACTGCTGATGCGTCATCGTCCCCACTTCCAACTGCAGGAACTCCCTTTCAACTTTATCCATTTCACGGTGGGGACAGAACTCCTCAATCACCAACCTTTTCAACTCTGACCATCTCATCCTTCCAATAGCTCGGCTACCTCAACTTGGACTATGTTGTCCCACTAGCACAAAGCTGAGTCCACGAAAGAGTGGGTGGAAAACTTCACTTTCTGATCCTCCCGGCACTCACTGATATTCAGCAGGGCTTCCATTTCCCTTACCCACCGGTGAGCAGCAGCAGCAGTGCTATTACCATCAAAAGTTGGGGGCCTGCATCGTTGAAATGCCCCT
The DNA here is from genome assembly GCA_024085815.1 of Flaveria linearis. Taxonomy (NCBI): domain Eukaryota; kingdom Viridiplantae; phylum Streptophyta; class Magnoliopsida; order Asterales; family Asteraceae; genus Flaveria; species Flaveria linearis. The sequence goes on along the minus strand of CM044017.1, from coordinate 27,721,138 downwards.
TAGTTATAGCCTCGTGCTGCCTCCTGCGCAGGCTCCTCCTCCTCTTCCTCCTCATCGGAGAAAACCGCTTCAGTCTCCGTCCGTCTCCTTCCGCCTGAAGGTCTACCCCTTTCCTGTATCTCCTCATCCCTAACAGCCTTTATCACTTTAGTCACTACAGATGGTAAGATCGTCTGCATGACCTGGTGTACTTCTTCCACAACCGCCTCTTTCATCGAGGCTCTCAATTGGCGCTTTTGTCTGCTCCCTCCTGATGAGGAGTCTCATGTTCTTCATGAACCACCTTTTCAACTCTAGGCCTTCCTCTGGTGACCCGTGGTTCAGCACCACATCCGCCACCACCTCCACCACGTGAAGCCTTAGAAGATCTACCACCGGCCATCCTCTATAATACACTGAAAGATTCAAACACCAACATGGTCATTCAAGGGAATAACTCAGTTCATGTCAAGTATAGTAAGTCCCTAATTACAGTGATCAGTTGTGATTAGCCACTTACCTTACTTTTTATACCCCGAGCATTACCTGTCCTGACTATATTAGCATCTAAATCTAACAGTAGCACATAAACACATAACATGCGCACACAATACCGGTTAACTTTAAGAAAATACCTGATGGCACGCAGCTACTCAGATTGGCATCCCACCCCTTTTCTGTCCCATTTTCAGTTTAAGTTAAGGTTTATTTTGAAAATTTACCCATTTCACTTAAACTTTGGCTCTGATACCAACTTGTAAGGCCCCGTTCCCGGGCACCTCACGGTTGGTTATTCATCGCACATAAAACATTTTAAAAACGTACATTTACTTTGCAGCGGAAATTTAACTTTCATTAATAACTAAAACATGTCATTTCATAACTTTACAACATTTGTTTCCATTTCAAAATACAATGACATGTAAAAATATGGATGCCAGTCTCATCGGAACTGAGTAGTCGTCTCGTGCCATCCTCAGCAACATACCTGCCAACTGGAAACACATCAAAGTCAGCGTTGCTGAGTGAGTTCTAGTTTTATAACAAAACATACTTTTCTTTCGTTAAAACCGTTCTTTACATACATGCGAACACATATCCTACGTATACATAGATAATTTCATTATTATCCTTTTATGTTCTCATTCATTTCTTAACGTTACTTTCGTTCGTTCTCTGTCTGTCATTCGCTCATTATCTATCTTCAAGGACCTCTTTCGAGTCTGTTGCGACACAGAGTCACTCACCTCATACACTTACTTGCAAGCCTTTCATCCATTCATTACTTCATGTGTTCGTTCATTCATTCATTAATGAATTCACTCATTCATTACGTTCCTCTTTTCATCATCTTTCACTTTACGTTATAAATTACTTTCATTACATTCATTAGCGTTCAACGTAAAGCCAAGGGAAGACGTATATACATAATAAGGAACATACACATAACCCTAAACATACATCCCACCATACAGGCATCATCATACACTCGTAACACACATCCGACATACAATGCATCACACGCACCGCCAGGCATACATCACACATAACATCATGCACGTCATCATCGTCTACTCATCATCATACATCGTCTTGCATCATCCATGCCCAACTCATCATATACAACCCCGAGGGTCCGAGTCTAAGTCCGCACTTTTCGAAAGTCGGACAATACTACGGACATTCGGGCGTATGGACACCCTTCAGTCGCCTGGCCTCCATGCGATAGGCCCTTCATTCGGGTGACTAGACCTTCATTCGGGTGACTAGACCTTCATTCGGGTGACTAGACCTTCATTCGAGTGACTAGACCTTCATTCTCCCTCCATTCGGGTGACTGGCCTCCAGTCTCCCTCCGTTCGGGTGACTGGCCTCCAGTCTCCCCCCATTCGGGCGACTGGCCTCCAGTCTCCCCCCATTCGGGCGACTGGCCTCCAGTCTCCCCCATTTGGGGGACTGGCCTCCAGTCTCCCCCTATTCGGGCGACTGGCCTCCAGTCTCCCCCCATTCGGGCGACTGGCCTCCAGTCTCCTTCCATTCGGGTGACTGGCCTCCAGTCTCCCCCCATTTGGGCGACTGGCCTCCAGTCTCCCTCCATTCGGGCGACTGGCCTCCAGTCTCCCCCCTTTCGGGCGACTGGCCTCCAGTCTTCCCCCATTCGGGCGACTGGCCTCCAGTCTCCCCCCATTCGGGCGACTGGCCTCCAGTCTCCCCTATTCGGGCGACTGGCCTCCAGCGAAACTGGGGCCCGATTCAGCGAAACGAAGTATTCATCCAGCGAAACTGTGCATTCATGCAGCAAAACTAGGAGATTTCTAGCGAAACTATAGTTTCGTTGGTAATTTCGCTAGTGCCCAGGTTGATCTATAGACTTAGCGAATCAAGAAAATTTCAAAGAAAGTTGGGTGCTCATGGTAGCGAATCTGTCCAGTGAAACTGGCAGAAGTGCTGCCCAGCGAAACTACCAGCGAAACTGGCAGTGAAATTGTGAAGAAAATGATGTTTTTGTGTATTAACTTCCGTGCAGCTCGTGTATTCGGACTATAGCTAAGTGGCTTAGAATTTAAGCTATTTGGCTAAGTTCAGGTGAGTTCTAGACCCCTCCTTTACCCGTTTTCAATGTTTGGGGTGATATGCATACTAAAATACATACTTTTATGAGGATGGTTTTTAAGACCCTTTTTCAAGAAAATAAAATTTTCTAAAGTAAAATGTGTCATTTAAATAGTTCAAAATAATTTTCAGGCGCGTTGACCTGGCAGCCCGGCCCCAGCCAGGGGCGTTGTCCCTTGGACCCCACTAGGGGCTGCCGCCCCTAGAACCTCGCTATCAGGGGCTGCCGCCCCCGAACCCCGCTGTCCCGTGGAGGGTCAATTATCTAGTTTATCTCTCATGATTGATGAAATGTGAATGCTTAGACTAAGAGTTTGCTTCTTATTATGTGTTAGTGTATGTGAAAACTAAAGATATAAGTGAAACTTAAAGAACTGTTATTGGGCCCATAACGTGTACCTTGAGAAAGTAAAGCCTTGCAAGCAAATGACAGAGGAGTGTTGCATTTGTTGTGCCCTCATGACAGTAAATGCTCGAACAGGCAGGTCAGTAAGGCCTGGATTGACATGACAATAATGGCCTGTTTGGGTGCGACAGTAAGGTCTAGATGGGTGTGTCGGTAAAGTCCTGTGTTTAT
>CM044017.1:27700469-27712969 GCA_024085815.1 Flaveria linearis | reverse complement strand
TACATGTCATGTGCACCTCATCTTAACCAGTTAAGGTAAAGATCATTGGTTATTACTCAATAATTAATAACCAATCTAACTAAAAACCTTGCTTATACATTATTAATATCAATACTTTCTTTAGAAGAAAAAGAACAATATACGTATGTTCTGCAAGAGTTTTAAGAATGATTTTCACTTCAACTTTATTTTTATTCTCTTGTCAAATTAGGTTTTTATTCAAGGGAAAAAAATAATGTAATGAGCTTTTAAAGACTTAATATTTTATCTATCTATTTTTCCAAACTATGTTTTCACTATGGAAATTTATTATTAATAATTATTAGACAATATTATTAGGGTTATTAGTATGAGCCCACGGGTCCTAGTTAGGTTTTAGGGTTGGTATTATAATATCTATATATTATAATCAAGCTTATTAATAATATTCAATTTAGTTTTTTACCATCTTAGATGGTATCAGAGTCTTAGGGTTTTGGTTACCTTCTTCTCTGCTGCACCACCACAAAAACATACAAACCCTAGTCGTCACCATCGAGTTCAAACCCTAGACAGGGTGGTGCGGCTGTGGGCCCTGTCCCACCTTCATCGTCTGTTTCGTTTCTGATCTATTTTCTATTTTATGTTTAATAAAGCTTCGTTATCGGTTGAGGATTCAAACCTATTACCCATATCCATTCTCTTGGTTTGTTCACATCCATTCTCTTGGTTTGTTACTGGATTATGGCTCCCAATTTGCAACGGTCACTATGTTTTTTTTTATTTTTTCCGTTTATCAGTGTTTTAACTGCATCATGGCCCACGGTCCACGACCACTGATCTCAACTATGGTTAAATTAAATATTTATATTCTTTTTAGATCTACGAATCTTATCTTCTGATCTACAGATCCAAGAGACCGTCACTTGACCACGGTCACCGGTCTTGGTTTCTTTTTTTATTTATATATACTAATGTCATCTGTTGATTTACGGATCCAAGAGAATGTCGCTTGCTAGCCTTGAGACATCACCAACGACTACGGTCGCCGGGTCTCAACTTATTATTCCAAGAATCAAGAACCATGAAGTATCAAACGAACTATGGATAAACAATCAACTAAAATATGGATGACAACATCAAACACAATATTGTTTGTTGGTAATAGTTTGAATAGTCAAGTTGATCGAAGCATGTTTATCTTATTATTATTGTTTTATGTTTTTTTGTTTCTCAATAATAGCGTCATGTTACTTCCGCTACAATTGCGGGGGAGTATTAGACAATATTATTAGGATTATTAGTATGAGCCCACGGGACTAGTTAGGTTTTAGAGTTTGTATTATAATATTTATATATTATAATCAGACCTATCAATAATATTATTTTAGTCTTTTCCCATCTTATAATAATCTCCCAAAGCATATCTATTAGAAAAAATTGTACTTGTGTTATCATAAAAATTTATTTGCACTAATATAGAAACATCGAATTTGCTAAACTGAATGAATTCATTGTAAATTGGGTGTTGTTAAAATATTGCTATTACCCAATTACCCTATTTGTTAAAATTGCAATGCAATGAACAGTAGAGGTGCAAGCTTTTATGCTTTGTGTACAGTTGGTTGATGCGTATACATATTTTAAAGCTGCTAATACAAGCTATTGTTGCATGTTTTCTCTGTTTATATGTAAGGAACCTCCACATTTTATTTTTCTGAGATCTTTCCACCGGGAGCTTGGGTGTTTGCTTATCTGGCCAACACCCACTGCTCTTGTTACCCTATTTGTTAAAATTGCAATGCAATGAACAGTAGAGGTGCAAGCTTTTATGCTTTGTGTACAGTTGGTTGATGCGTACACATATTTTGAAGCTGCTAATACAAGCTATTGTTGCATGTTTTCTCTGTTTATATGTAAGGAACCTCCACATTTTATTTTTCTGAGATCTTTCCACCAGGAGCTTGGGTGTTTGCTTATCAGGCCAACACCCACTGCTCTTGCCTTTGCCTTCAGCAACCACCTACAACCCTTGCGGCCGACTGCATGTCTCTACCACTGAGATTGGAGGTGTGTGAGGCATTTGCCTCTCGGTGACCATCCGTCTCCTTGACAAACGCACATGGCGCCACAACGCCGCCATCCTCGGTGTCATCACCGATCCGTTCGATTTCAAACCCTACAGGGTGGCGTCGGGTTATGTGAAGGGTTTGCTTCTCCTGCTTGGTATGGGTTGTGGCACGGCCGCCGCCGGTGGCGCTTCTGGCATCTTTTGGCGGTGCATGTGTCGAGGTGGTCTGTTCGCTTGGTTTTGTTAGATGTTTGTCTCAATGATGGTGGGGTTTACCAACCTGAAAGTATCCTATTTGGGTTTTCGTTTTGAGGGTTGTGCTTGATGATGTTTTAATGTTTGAACCCTAGATTATGTTTTACTTTCTACTTTAAGATGTTTACCATGATTTTTGATAGGATTGTGGTCGATTATGATGAGCAAGCCCTCATCAAAGACATTGCCCTGTTTTCTGCTACTGTGATTAATCACTATCACTTTTGGGGATCTATAGATGACATGGCTTTTTGTGGGTTGGTTTTGGTGTTGCTGGTGTTTGTTGATTGATAGCTCCTGTGATCTTGAGCATATGCTCATCTGAGAATTTTACAAATTTGTGGTTCGATTGATCGTTGGTTGTTCAATCTCGAGGCTACGTATGCAATGTTCATGCCCCTAAAATGTTGTGTTTGTTTGTATATTAAACAGTCAAGGTTGTTGTAGACGATGATGATATGTCTAAGCCCATCTAAGACTCTTATCCAAACCGCTTTCTATTGTTGTAAACCCTATTTTTTGGGGGTTATGTACACTGAATTTTAGAAGGCAGTGACGATGACCAAATGGTTCTGAGCCTTCAACGTCATTATTATCCTATATGTTAAATCATCGTGAATGACAGAATGATAGAGTGCAAGTCTTAATGCATTGTGTTGTTGTTTGATGTGTATACATGCTTTAAGCCTGGATGTGCAAGTTATTACTTCGTGCTAGGGCTGTGATGATATGTAAACAATGGTGTAAGTTGCTTTTGGCACGGCTACCGTTTAAGGTTAGCAATCGCAGCTGAAAACCCGTTCTGAGCCCGACCCATCAACGCGCAACGCGCGTTGGTTGAAACACCTAGTTATATGTCAAAACTGTAAGTTGATGAACAGTATATTGGGGCTATTTAAGGAATTTATTTGTAGAACAACACCCTGCAGTCTACACGCTTCTTCATCAAAACCTGCAGTCTATGTGCGTCTTCATCAAAAGGCTCCAGGTTTCATCACCTCTTATGTCATGTGTCTCTCTCTCCTTCTCTTTTATCATCATGATTGACGACTATGATTGCACCTCTTGCCATCGTCTCCTACCTTTACCTTTAGACGTGTGGCCTGCTTCTGTTTTCTTTCTGCCTTATCTCCTTTCTCTCTCGTTGATTTCTTCTTTGTGACTCTATTTTAGCCAGTCGGAGTTGTGGGTCCATGGTTGATAGTGGAAATAGGAACACCATCTCTTCTCGACGAAGAAGTAGAGAAAGAGGAACTCAGCCGGCGAGACGCCGAACAATTTGAACGACTTGACTCACTTCAACGGACCTCATCTCTTCCCGACCCTTCTCTGTATTTTCCGGATTAAACGGCTAAATGACTTCGAACGAAGGTCGTGTTTACTCCAGAATCAACTAATAGTCTGAGGGTGTATTACATTTTTAGGGCCAATTTCATTAGAATATATTATATGTCTGGGTGATTGGTGTTTAAATGTATTTTTATTGTCAACCTTTTATGCAACTACATAAAAACGTTGTATTTCTGTTGTTGATTCAGCTGATTTATATGCTACTTCCTTGCTTTTTAGATGGCTTTTTGTTGATTTAAGGTTGGCTTTTTGTTGATTTAAGGTTGGCTTTTTCTTGATTTAAGGTTGGCTTTTTCATACAAAAGAACTGGATGAATAACAAGCAGCTCTAAAATTGCAGGTTATTTGGCTTGGTTTTCTAAAGATTAGTTGCTGACTTCAATTCTGAAGGTTCTATGTATGTTGTATTTTACAATTTTTATTAACAAAACTAGTTTTTACGCCCGCCGCGTGTTGCGGCGGCGACGTAAATAAACCCGTTTTGATCCGAACTAAACTTATGTCAAAACGTAAATAATTTGAATTTAAGTCATCGAATGAAAATATAATATATTTGACACGTTCTAAACAAAACCAATTCATGTAAAAATTAACTAAAGTGTACTATTCCTCTTCATTTAAAAATCATAATTCATGTAACATACCATAGATGAAAGCACATACACGTTTTAAAGAAGCATAAGCATTCATTGTAAGACCAAGAATTTATATGTCATTGTATTTGCGGCCTGCGGGTTACGAACCACCACAGCAAGACAATGAACATAAAAAAATTCATTCATCATCACCGCCTTGCAATCATTAACCACGCGGGTCATGGTATGGGATTAATTAGATCTCAGGGGAAGGTATCCCTAACCGCATCGAGAAAACAATCGGTTACTGTAGGCATATAACTTTACAACAATGAGGAATCGTAATACTCAATGGATAAGGAAGTGTGTTCGTTCAGATGACCATCATGATGGTAACTAATTTGTTGTATTACATAAAGGTCATGGGTTCAATACCCATTAACAACAACTAACATGGAGCTTAGTCGTTAAAAAAATGACTGTCATCATCAGCAACCCAACATGTTTATCATCTCCTGAGATTACAAACATTGCCTTCATAGATATCACCATCATTATAAACCAATCATCACCATCATTATAAACAAATCATCATCGCCAAGAACAATTGAAGATGAAACCGATAACTTTTTGCATCAACAAATAACAACCAGTGAAGGCCCCAACTAAGGAAGCATGACCTCGTGTCTTAGACGAACAAAGGTTCACCATCATCGACCCCGCACTATTACCACAAGGACTAAAAGCAATGAGAACATATATACAATGAGCCTCAACCCAATAATAGAAACCGAAAGTCAAACCTGGGTTTTGAATCCACAACTAAACCAAAAACGGATCTCAGATAAACCAATCGTCACCGTCATCAACCCAAATCCAGCTTAAAATGAATAGATCTAGCAGATCTAATAACAACCAGAAAAGAAATCCAAGTTTTATCCCAAAAGAATTTAGATCAAGTCATACATACAAGAGCTTTTCAACAAACCACCCATCACCATCATGAAGCCAATTTTAAGAAAATCCATATCTAAATAAAGAACCACCAAAGTCAATCAAAGGAAAACAAATGTAATGGAAGGAAAAGAGAAACGCTGATGCCAAGGAGGGCCAACCCACATCACCGGCGGCGGCGACGGAGATACAATGGCCAACCGACGTCACCGGGCGTAGCTATAGTGGTCCTTAGCCACCATTCAACCTTATGTTTCTTTGATGCGAGAAAGAAGATGGCAACCGACACCACCGATGATGTTCGCCGATGAAACAATGAACATTATACCAAAATAGAAGTTTAACACTTGGTTGGACGGAAATTCCTTGGGTTACACCGTTGTTAGTCGTCTTCATCATTGCCATCTTCACCGCCATCATCAATATCTATATGCAGCACCGTAGCAACATTCATCGGAGTAGAATCTTGAATCATGTAGAAGATGTGTGTCGATACGTGTTAAAGGAGAAAGCTTGTTGCGGATTTAGTGAAATCTAAAGAACACCAACCGAGTGCCTCCCTAGCACCACCCTCCACCGCCAGTCTTCGTCTATGTATAACCTATGGCCACCATCAAACCACCAAAAATCGGTGGTGTCCAGCGTTCTACTTCTTTTGATATACGATGGAATTTTTTTTCAGGCCACGTGGGTGGGGGGTTTGTGATATGTGGCAACAGGAGAAGCCACATAGGGACATGTGTAAAAGACAAGTTGTAATCTCAGCTCTAAAACTTGTACCCTAATTTTAACCATTGGATCAAAAATCAACGATCTGTATTTACAAAAACACTATTCCTTCCGTTTTGTTTTTAACATAGTATATAATAATAGTAATAATAATACTCTTTTATTGTTTAGGGGGTGTTTATTGTGAAGTCACTGGATCGGTAAACATCCGAGCATGTTCTTGACGGAAGGTGATAAACTAAAAGACAAACAATAGTACAAACAATAATCCAATGATTTTATTGATAAAACATAACGATTTTAAGCTCGTTACAACTTAAGAATCAAGACTTTGGCAAGGGGAGATCGAGCATGATCTCCCTCTCATCCGGCAGCACCTAGGCCCCGGGCAGACTATCAAAAACCCTTCGGTTTCTACACATTGAAACTGGTATATATAGGCCTCGGCCCATATTAGATGCGATTGGGCCCATTCGTGCGATTGGACCATGCGTATGGTTCAATCGTACGACTGGACCATGCGTATGGTTCAATCGTACGACTGGACCATTCTTATGGTTCAGTCTTACGAATGCCCCAATCGCATCTCTCAGTCGCACGACTGGGCCATTAGCATGACTCAGTTGTACGACTGAGTCTCATTCGCATATGCTCCTGCGAATGACCCAGTTTCATGTGTTTACAAGGTGTATAACATTAAGCCTAGACTATTTGACAAGCGACGGACACACTATATATGACAATATATGCTTCAACATTTATTGAGATCTTTTTGTTGTAAGATCTGATTAAGTGGGGAAATAATGGAGTCTGCCTCTCTTTTCCTACCTGTTAATCTTATGTCGGTGCTCCTGTTCTGTTCGTGTAGTAAAACATGACTTGCCATATTTATGTGGTTGCATGTGTTTACATTTACAAACCATTATTGCATCCATGACCAATCAGAGCACCATAACAACGAGGTTAGTTCATTAATACGCATATGTTTGTTCGTATCAACGCTACTTGATATGGTTATTTTTTTTTTCACATCTATGATTCATACAAGTTTACACATCATATAGAGATCATCAGTATTCTATATACTGTTGCTTATTGCTACTAATTACTTCGCAATTAGATGAAGAAACATGGGCCAATGATAAGTTGATACATTTGAATAGAACTCTAAAGTGGATCAGCTTCTTGCAGGGCAAATTTAAGAGGTTCTGCAGCCATGTTGGTATGGTCCATAAACAAATTCCAATCCTTGTATCAATAGTGGCGGAGCTTGACCACTCCCCAAGGTGGGGCGGGGGTGAAGTTAATTTTTATTAGGGGGGCGAACTCGAGTTTTATATGAAAATTTACACTACCGAGCTAAAAATTTACATTATCGGACTAAAGTTTAACACTACCGACGAAAAAAAGAGACCCCCCGTCCTAACTATGCTCCGCCAGTGTGTAACAACTATACTGTGTACACTAGATGTTTTCTTATTCCTAAATCCTCAACATGTATAAACTTATTGTTTTATACAATGTATGTGTGATCGAGATCTTCTCGCGCAACGCGCGTGGGGCGTCAACCTAGTTAAGTTGAAAAAACTATAGTAATTAAATGATGCATTTAATAACACCTTAATTAAAATGTTACAATTTATGTATTACTCACTCTTAGATGTCTTAATTTTTTATGAAATTATATTTGTGTCTCAAGTTTATACATTACAAGTATAGATAACTTATTATACAATTTCAAAAAACTTAACACAATTATTATATACTTTATTTATCTATTTTAAAATCTTAAATATTATTACATAAAATAGTTATACATACTTTTATTTGTCGACCGATAATGCGTTTTTATGGAGAAATTTTGTGTTTTCATCAGGGTTTAAGCTTTTATTTATTAGAAAAATACATTCAATTAATTTATACTTAATGCTACTGTAAAAAGTATGATTTTTGAATAAATAAAAAATTATTTTGTTATTTTTTATTTAAACCCTATTTTTATCCTTTATAAGGGGATCATAATTAAGTTTAACCTATTTGGCATCAAAATAAAGTTTTATACAGTAGGTTATATCTTATAAGTAAGTGTAAATAAATACTTATGCTTAGTTTAATTTAAGATTAATTTTCTTATAAGTTTCCTAAGTATATAGGTCTTGGAAAAAAGTCTAAATAATATTATGTTTTGTATTCTATATTTTTGTTATTTTAGTGCTTATTTACAGTCTATTCTAATGCTATTTATACAAATAAATGTATTTCTTGATTATAGTTGTTAGGTTATATTTATTTGTGTTACTATACTTATATTTAAGATCTAATAATTATAATTTTGAACTTTTACGTATTTGAAGTATTCATAGTGAATTACATGTTCATTTAAGGTTGTAATTCCTAATAACTATTAGGAAGACATTTATAGCTTATAATATTACTAAGGTCTCTGTAAATTCTCATGATTAATTGAGGTGTTTAATTATTTTACTTAATCTTTTTGCTTTAAACCCATTTAAATTTGTTCAGCCGTGTAAAGAAAGCGTTTTACTTGATTTTTTATGCCAATTTTTTTGAATATTGTTGTATATTATAATTTCAGGTTCGTCATCTTTGGTTAATAAAGTCCGGTTTTTGAATAAACAAGTTTATTAAGAAAACGGTTCTTCCGGTTTTAGCGGGTGTAACGGGTTTTAATTAAGGATTGTTATGGACCAACTTTATAATTCTTATAATATGTGCTTTTAGTGTTTCTTGTATGTTGGTCCATATAGATATCACTTGTGCGTATTAATGTGTAAAAATCTCATTTCTAACGTTTCTAATAGCGCTTTCTCGAAGATTATTATGGTTTGATCAAGTTTAAGCAAAGGTCTGTTACAAATCATTTTCATAAACATCATACGATAAAAGTTATCATTTTTAATATGTTGGTTATGCTGGGTGTCGTGTGCATGCGCCTACCTGTGTGTAACAATCGTAGTATTTTGTGTGCATTGTGTTGGGATTGAGTTTCATGACTTTTAGAAGCTTCAAATAGGTCAACAAGGGCTATAAAGTTAGTGGGCTTTGATAGGTTAGTGACTTGGTATAATAGCTTATTGAAATCATTAAGTTAACAAGTGAATTCAGACGTTTAATGTTGCATTTTTACGTTACCTTGTCGGATATAATTCTTGGGGTTCTTATGGGGCGGTTATAGGTTTAGAATGGGTCAAGAAGGCTGAAATTTTATGTGGGAATAAATCCGGATTTATTAGGAATCAAATAAACATATATACGTATCACGACTTACGAGAATGAAGGGTGTTTATGCAGGATCGGTGTTGGTCTCTCAACATAAATTTTTTACTCAAACTCACTAAGTTTCACTCTTGATGATGAAGAATCTCAAACTAAGTTGATAATAATATACAAAGTTAATGAACACAAGAAATGGTTTTTCAAAATACTTGTATATATTACTTCTCAACTTAGTGTTTACAAGACTCTTACAAAGCATGCATAATGAATTATATTGAGAAACTATATATACTACTATTTACAGCCGGTTATACTTTAAAAACCAGCTGAAACTTACGTCTAAACAAATACTATATTGCTAGACATAAGGTATCTAAGATAAAATACTATCCTAGATTAGGTAGTCATGACAGGTCCATGACTTACCTTTTGTTACCTACTAAAGTTTGTAACTGTACTAACTGATAAATTTGAACAGCGGAGTAAAATATGATCAACTACATGGGTGTGGGAAAACGCCATGCAGTATATCAGACTTGCAGTCGATGCTTGAAAGAATGCAGATAGATCTCAATGGCAAAAGAAGCCAACAACAATTACAGGAGAAGAGAAACATGGCTAGAAATAGGGCTGTTCACGAGTCGAGCCTAACCGAGCGGACCATTGCTCGTGCTTGGCTCGTTTCCAAAACGAACCGAGCCGATCGGCTCGTTTACAACCGAGCGGAAAATCGAACGAGCATTTTTCGAGCGTTAAATTTTCGAGCGTTAAATTTTCGAGCAAACGTTGAGCGAGCGCAAACGAGCGGTTTAATAACTTAAAAATTAGTCACATTTCATTACATAGTACTTTAATGAATAACAATACGTTGTGGCTGACAATGAAGCTAGCTAAGTCTGTAGCCAATAATGCGGAGAGCATATTGCAGATAACGGTGACGGTGTGAGCGGAAGATGGTCGAAAAAATATATTTTAACGGCTTAAGATTTCACTTTTATTATAAGTGTAGAATTTTTATTAGGTTGATTGATCAAGTATGTATAAATATAATTATATATTTGTATATAATAGATCAATCTACTAGAGCACTACGTATAAACTATATATATATATATATATATATATATATATATATATATATATATATATATATATATATATTAATTCTATCCGAACCGAACCGAGCGGACCTTTGCTCGTGCTTGGATCGTTTACAAACCGATCCGAGCCGATCGGCTCGTTTACAACCGAGCAAAAATTTGAACGAGCATTTTTCGAGCAAATTCCGAATGATCGTCGAGCGAGCATCGAGCGTCGAGCAGTTTGAACGGCCCAAGCTAGAAATCGGTGCTGCTACTACAAGTTACTGAATCAACAAAAGCATAACCATACCACTGTTCATTCCGTTTTAAATTAACATATACACGTTTTATCTTAAATTTGGTTTTGCGTTTAAAACATATTTAAATACATATTTGATAGTGTATGACGCTTTAGGATTATATTTCAATGATGAAAGAAATAATTATATTTGATATCTTAGGCTTACATATCCAGATAGGGCTGTTCACGAGCCGAGCCGAACTGAGCGGACCTTTGCTCGTGCTTGGCTCGTTTCCAAACCGAATCGAGCCGATCGACTCGTTTACAACCGAGTGGAAAATCGAACGAGCATTTTTCGAGCATTAAATTTCCAAGCGAACGTCGAGCGAGCGTAAACGAGTGGTAAACAATTTATATAACCCAACCATCTTGTGTGTCATACAATTTATACTGCAGCGAATAAGGTTTAATAACTTAAAAATCAGCCATATTTCATTACATAATACTTTCATGGATGATAACACGTTGTGGCTGATGATGAAGCTAGTTAAATCTGTAGCCGATAAGGCGGAGAGCATATTGCAGATAACGGTGACGGTGAGAGTGAGATGATCGAAAATATCTTACAACGGTTTAGGATTTCACTTTTATATTAAGTGTAGAATTCTTTATTAGGTTGATTGATCAAATATGCATAAATATAATTATATATTTGTATATAATGGTCAAATCTACTAGAGCACTACGTATAAACTGTATATACATATTAATTCGATCCGAACCGAGCGGACCTTTGCTCGTGCTTGGCTCGTTTACAAACCGATCCGAGCCGATCGGCTCGTTTATAACCGAGCAAAAATTCGAGCGAGCATTTTTCGAGCAAATTCTGAACGAACATCGAGCGAGCGTCGAGCGTCAAGCGTCGAGCGGTTTGGACAGCCCTATATCCAGACATCATAAATAGCTTATTTTGTGGATGGCTTTTAATTTTTTTCCTATCAAAATAGCCATTTATTCATCATCTATGCATTGTTGACCTATAAGATAAATACATGCATTTATTTCTTCAATTTTTTTAGGGTTGTGCTGGGGACACCGTTGGGGTTTTTGGTGGTAGGCCGGTTCAAACGGTCACGGTTAGGGCTTGCGGTCACATTTTGGCACCTAACCGTGACCGCAAGGCCTTGCTGTCACGGTTTGAGGCGGTACTACCCGTGACCTCGTGACAACAAAACGACAAAATGGTCTGATAAAGTTGAAAAGCGGTCACCAAACCGTCACGGTTTGGCCTAACCGTGACCTCTAGGGTACGAGGTCTCAGTTTAAGGTACGAGGTAGACGTGATTTTGACAGAAGACCGGGAATCGCGCCACGAACCGTCACGTGGAGGCCAAACCGTGACGGTTTGTGTACCAGATTTTCACCTTAAATACCTTTCCTCTGATTTTTTTTCCACAAAACATCTCATTCGAATTTTTTTCGTTTGAGCTTTCATTCATCCAACACTCGAGATTTTCAGCCTTCGTCATTTTAAAAACACGTTAATTCGAAAACAATGTCGGGTTCGGGAGATCATTATCAAAAGCCGAAGCTTCCAGATTTGAATGAGTTGCCACATATCGAAGATTCGAACCAGGTTGAACTAGTATATGTTTTATTATAACTTATTATTTGAAATATATTTAACCATTATCTTTTTTAGGAATATTACGTATACGGGAGTCACCCTCCGTGGGGGTGGAGGAAACCAACCCGTCGAACACATTTGCTCAAGAGGCATACAACTCTTTATTTGGACAGACAGGTTACGGTGAAGGGTACAGATATCCCCCTTGCAATTCTTACGGGCATGCCCCGAACACGTACCACTCACAAACAGAGCTGGATTACGGACATCCCCCGTACCAGTCAGAACTAGAAATTACACATGTGTCGGATACTTTTAATGGGAATGACACAGATGAGAGTGACGGTTCGGTTCACCTCAAAGAAAACCATAGGGACACCGCGGAGCATGATGAGGATGA
>CM044017.1:27685469-27695469 GCA_024085815.1 Flaveria linearis | reverse complement strand
GGCAAAAGTATAATGAAATTAAAGAGAAAAATGAGTTGAGTTTAATGGTGTTATTTTTATAAAATCTAACATTTGACTAAAAAGTTATAGTAGTTTAAAAAACAAGGGGGTAAACTTTTATAAAATAAAAAGTAAAAAGTAGATAGAATCTTTTAGTAGTAGGTGGTGACACTTGTCACTACCATATTAAAAGCCGACTTTTGAGTAGTATTAAAATATCAAAAATGCCATTTTCTATTAAAAAAGAGTGGAGACACTTGGCATCATCTCATGCCATAAGAGTTTAATCAATGGTGTATATAGAGTTAAAGAGTTCTTACAATAAAGGTGGGTTCTCATTTGAACCTAGCATATATACATACATATATGTATATATACACACACACACACACAGATATATATATATATATATATGTTGTATACACACACACACATATATATATGTATGTATGTATGTATGTATGTATGTATGTATATATACATATATATGTATATGTGTATATATATATGTATGTATGTATATACATATATATATACATATATATGTATGTATACTATATATACATATATATGTATATGTATATATATATCTATATATATGTATATGTATATATAAATATATATATGTATATATAGACACACACACACATACACACACACACACACACATACACACACACACACTATATAATATACACACATGTATATGTATATGTATACACACACACACAGATATATATATACATATATATATATATAGGTATACATATATCTATATATATATATATGTATATATTTATATATACATATATATATGTATATATATAAACAAACAAACAAACATACCCAGTAAGTCCCACTCAAGAGCAGAGTCTGGGAGGGATAGGTGGTGGCAAGTCTTTCCTCTATCTTGGGAGATAGAGAGACTGCTTCCGGAGAGACCCCCGACACATTAACGAAAGCAAATAACAATCGCAAACATACTATACGGCAGACGACACACAAGAATAAATCACATAAATCACCTAAATACCTAGAAAGTGCGTACATTAAATAAGCGGGAAGAATCTTGTATAAGGGCAGAATTAGGAAAACAGGGGCCCGCAACAAGATCACTTCAACTCTTCCTATCACCGGTCCCACTAAAAGTCCTTAATTTTAATTCTACGCCTCCAATCAGTCCTATCCTCGATCATGTGCTTAGAGAGGTGCATGTCTATCATATCTCGCTTAACTATCTCGTCCCAAGTCAACCTAGGTCTACCTCTACTCTTCCTACCCTCTACGTTGATGTTCTTTATAGCTCTAACGGGTTCTACCATCGGCCTTCGCTTTACATGCCAAATGTAACGCCCCGAAATTTCCCGAAACGAGCCATTTAATAATAATGAGCTTTTAGGGGTTAATTTAAGAAATAAAGGGGTAAATTAGTGGGCTATGGATCAAATTAGCCTTAATGGGCTAGACTTGATGGGTTTAAGGGCCCTAATCAGCCCTTAAACATGCATGAGCAGCTCCATCTTCCACCATTTCAACCCTAGCCACCAAATTCGTAGAGAGAAAGTAGAGAGAGAAAGTGAAGAAATTCAAGATTTGGAGCTTGAAGGTTTGAAGGATTGAAGTTCTAGTGGATTGGACCATCAAAACACAAGAAAAGAGCAACAAAACGAGGTTAGAATCAGCCTCTAAGGCCTTCTGTAGATCAAACCCGGATTCTAGGGTTTTGGGGTTTTGAAAAGTTTAAAGAAACACATAAAGGTCGAATTTTTACGTATGAAAACGTGTAAAAGCTTAGATTTGGTTTCATGGAAGGTAAACCAAGGATTTGGACGTAAAAGTTAAGATTTTGGGTTAAAAATGGGCTGGATCTGAGTTTCTGTTCATCCAGCGAAACTGGGCCCCGATCCAGCGAATTTAAGCATTTAACCAGTGAAACTGCACATTAGTTCAGCGAGACTAGGAGAAGTTCCAGCGAAACTACAGTTTCGCTAGGGCGAAACTATAGTTCCGCCGGTAATCTCGCTAAGACCCAGACTGACCTATAGACCTCGCGAGAATAGGGAATTCCAACGAAAGTTGGGCGCTCAAGGTAGCGAATCTGTCTAGCGAAACTAGCAGAAGTGCTGCCCAGCGAAACTGCAGGCGAAACTGTAGTTTCGCTGTAGCGAAACTATGGGCGAAACTATGAAGAAAATGACGTTTTTGCATGTTAACTTTCGTGCAGCTAGAGTATTCAGGCTATAGCCTAAGTGACTTAGAATTTAAGCTACTTGGACGAGTTCAGGTGAGTTCTAGACCCCTCCTTTACCCGTTTTCAATGTTTTGGGGTGATATGCATACTAAATTACATACTTTTATGATGACGATCTTTAATACCTTTTATCAAGAGAATAAATTTTCCTAAAGAAAAATGTGCCCTTTAAATAGTTCAAAATAATTTTCGGGCGCGCTGACCTGGCAGCCCGGCCCCAGCCAGGGGCGTTGCCCCTTGGACCCCACTAGGGGCTGCCGCCCCTAGAACCCCGCTATCAGGGGCTGCCGTCCCCGAACCCCCGCTGTCCCGCGGAGGGTCAGTTATCTAGTTTATCTCTCATGACTGATGAAATATGAATGCTTAGACTAAGAGTTTGCTTCCTATTATGTGTTAAGTGTATGTGAAAACTAAGATATAAGTGAAACTTAAAGAATTGTTATTGGGCCCATAACGTGTACCTGGATAAAGTAAAGTCTTGCAAGTAAAGTCCTGCAGGCAAGGGATAAAGTAAAGACTTGCAAGCAATGGCTAAAGGAGGGTTGCATTTGTTGTGCCCTCACCCGGATAAAGTAATGCTCGAACAGGCAGGTCTGTAAACCCTGAATTGGCATGACAATAATGGCCCGATCGAGTACGACTGTAAGCCCTTAATTGGCGTGTCGGTAAAGTCCTAGGCGAGCCTAGGCACCGATAGTGACAGAGAATTGACGGATAAAGAAGAGTAATAAATAACAAGAAATGAAAAGTATGATAATGTATCGATAAAGTGATAGCCTGTATGTATTGATGCTTGATAGATGAGAATTATTTTCAACTGATAAAGCTAATATCTCTTACAAAAGTTATTTAGCAAAGTAAACCTAGAATTCACTCAGCGAAGCTGACTTTTGTAAGCATATCAGTTGACAGGTAAGAGTTAGAGCTACGGATAGAGGCATGGGACTGAAGCTTCTTGGCACTAGAAGACTGGCATCCCTGATGAAGAAAAGATTGAGAGGACTTTAAATAGATTTTAAGAATTAAAGATAATGTTTATATTTCATTTGTAATGGATTCAATTAACATTATTATCCGCTGCAATATATTATACACATATGAGTAAATGACTGTTTTAAATCGATGTTTTGCTGTGAATGACCAACTGTGAGCTTCCCTGAGAAAGGTGGGCCTTACAAGTTGGTATCAGAGCCAATGTTTAAGAGATTTGGGAAAATTATTTTATAAACCTAAACTTAAACAGAGAATGGGACCAAGTGTCAAGGATGCCAGTCCAAGAAGCTCCATGCCCAGAGGTAACAAATATGCTGTAGGTATTATTCTAGTGGATAGTGCCTTCTTATTTAAGTTAGAGCCGAAGTAGAGTAGGATAACGTTATCTGTGATGCCTATCGGAATTTATGTGACTTATACGTGCATAGACTAGGTATAGTAGGTTCTGGTGTTGGTGTGGTTCAGGATAGAAAGTTTATGGCACGAGAAGTTCTGTAAGTAGTTAATCACAGCTGGCCACTGTTATTAAAAATTTACAAAACTTGTCATGAACTGAACTTGCCTTGAAGGACCATATTAACATTCTGTATCTTATAGGAAGTAGAAAGAATGGCACCAAAGAAAGAAGTTCCAACCATGGTCACCCGGAGGAGCACCAAGGGAAGGCCCCCGACTAAGGCAAAGGAAACTACAAGTGCAACTGTGAAGCCAACAAAAAGGTCAACCAGAAAGCCGATTGAGGAACCGATTAAGGTGGAGGAGGTTGAGTTAGGAACGGGAGCCGAGGGGTCTACCCCTGATCAGGCCAAACTGAAAGAGACAGTAAAGGAAGCTATTGCCCAAGAGGTGCATCAGGTCCTGTCTGGAGTGATGCCCGCTCTGCTTACGGAATTTGTGGAGCAGGTTAAGGGTGACAGTAAGAAGAGTACGGCTTCAGAAAAAGTTGATAAGAAAGGGGCAGTCAAGACTGAGGAGTTGAGCGACGAGGGAGATCGTCTGGGTGACCATGATGGCCTTGAAGTGGAAGAGAGGGCGAAGGGGTGCAGCTATGGGGATTTTCAGAGGTGTAAGCCCCCAACATTTGATGGTACTGGTAACGCTGCCACTGCTCAGCGTTGGATTAGGGAAATGGAAGCCGTACTGAAGATCAGCGAGTGTCGTGAAAACCAAAAGGTGAAGTTTGCTTCCCATTCCCTTTTGGATCCAGCACTGTGTTGGTGGGATAACATTGCTGAGTCTTACGGAGAGGAGGCCATTGAGAGGATGAAATGGCCGGAGATGAAGAGGTTGGTGATAGAGGAGTACTGCCCGAAAGAGAGCTTGACAAGGTCGAGCAAGAGTTTGTGAGTTTGGAGGCTGGAAATATGACTCACCAGGAGTACACTACAAGATTCAATGAAATGGCACGTCTGGTGCCTGATTTGGTAACTCCTGAAGCCAAAAGGATCAAGAGGTACATACAAGGGTTGCCTCTAGACATTCGTAGGGACATGGTCACTGCTCGACCTAGTACTTTTAGGTCAGCAGTGGACCTCAGTGGGAGTTGTACGATCATCGTAGGCCGGTGGCAGTGGGTGAGACGGAAAGTTTGGAACAATAACAATGGGAAGAGATATGGAAGTGGTGGCCACCAACCGGGGAACAAGAAAGCAAGGGTGGATGCAAAACAGATGGTTGTGAAGAGGGTCGAGGAGCTAAGAACTGTGGGAAGTGTGGGAGGAGGCATCCCGGAGAGTGCCGATTGGGTAGCCATGGGTGCTACCGGTGGGAAAACGGGTCACATGGCTAGGGAGTGCCCGAAGTAAACGAGTGCTTTAACTGCCATGAGTCGGGGCACTACAACAGGGATTGCAAGAAGCCAAGCCGGGAAGCTCGGGCACGAGCAGGGGTGATGACAAGGGGATGATGGAAAGCCCAAGGTCAAGGCAAGGGCTTTCACCATGAACAAGAAGGAAGCAAGAAGGACCCGGACGTAGTGTCAGGTACGTTCCTTGTCAATGATGTTTGCGCCTCCATATTATTTGATAGTGGTGCCAGTAAGAGTTTCGTATCTATGTCCTTCTGTGCTACACTAGATGTCCAAACTAAGGAAATAGATGATGCCTTCGAAGTAGAAACAGCCGATGGTAAGTCCATTAGAATAGTCCGGATGATAGAGGACTGCCACATTAAACTAGGAGGCCATTACTTTCCCGCACGATTGTTTGTTATGCCCTTAGGAGGTTTCGATGTCGTACTAGGGATGGATTGGCTAGCTGCCCACGATGCTAACATAGTATGCCAACAGAAGATGATCCGATTAACGGCTCCAGATGGTAGTTCGGTTACGATCTACGGTGATAACGATTGTAAGGTTCCAAGGATCATTTCCATGATCAAGGCGGAGAAATGTATGAGGCGAGGGTGCGGAGCTTATCTAGCGTATGTCAAGGATGTCAAAGATAAGGCGAAAGAGTTGTCCGATGTGCCAGTGGTGCGGGACTTTCCTGACGTATTCCCGAGGATCTGCCCGGAGTACCACCAGATAGAGAGATAGAGTTTCAGATTGACTTACTGTCAGGAGCCCAACCCATTGCCAAAGCACCCTACCGCCTAGCTCCGTCCGAGATGAAGGAGCTCATGTCACAACTGCAGGAACTCCTTGACAAGGGATTCATTAGGCCCAGCATTCCCCATGGGGTGCCCCCGTGCTGTTTGTGAAAAAGAAGGATGGCAGCATGAGGATGTGTATAGATTACAGGGAGTTGAATAAGCTGACCGTGAAGAATCGATACCCGCTACCCCGAATAGATGATCTGTTTGATCAGTTGCAAGGGGCAAGTTGGTTCTCCCGAATAGATCTCCGATCCGGATATCACCAACTGAAGGTAAGGGAGCAAGATATCCCAAAGACGGCCTTCCGAACGCGCTACGGCCACTACGAGTTTCTGGTTATGTCTTTCGGGCTAACCAATGCTCCTGCGGCATTCATGGACTTAATGAATCGCGTGTGCCGCCCGATGCTGGACAGATCGGTGATAGTATTCATTGACGATATCCTGATATACTCAAAGAACGAAGGAGATCATGCTTGTCATATCAAGGAGGTGTTAGAAACTTTACGAAGGGAGAAACTGTATGCGAAGTTCTCTAAATGTGCCTTCTGGCTACGGGAGGTACAGTTTTTAGGGCACGTTATAAATTCCGAGGGAGTAATGGTTGATCCAACGAAAGTTAAAGCAGTTACGCAATGGAATTCCCCGAGGACGCCATCCGAAATCCGTAGTTTCTTGGGATTGGCTGGTTATTATAGAAGGTTCATCAAAGATTTCTCGAAGATAGCTTCCCCATTAACAAGGTTAACGAGGAGAACGTGGTGTTCGACTGGGGAAAGGAACAGGAAGATGCGTTCCAGGAATTGAAGGATAGACTAACCAAAGCTCCTATACTAACCCTACCGGAGGGAGATGAAGACCTAACGGTATACTCCGATGCTTCTTACTGCGGGTTAGGCTGTGTGTTGATGCAAAGAGGGAAGGTTATAGCTTACGCATCCAGACAGTTAAAGGACACAGAGGTTAACTATCCGGTTCACGATTTGGAACTTGCCGCAGTAGTGTTCGCATTAAAGATCTGGAGACACTATTTGTATGGAACTAAGTGCGCCATATTTACCGACCACAAAAGTCTGAAATATTTCTTTGAGCAGAAGGACCTAAATATGAGACAGAGGAGGTGGTTGGAGTTGATAAAGGATTACGACTGTGAAATCCATTATCACCCGGTAAGGCGAACGTGGTAGCCGATGCCCTGAGCCGAAAGGAAGGATATGAACCGATCCGGGTGAAGACGTGCAACTAGTAGTGACCCAGATGTTATGAGGATGATAAGCAAAGCTCAAATGGACGCTTTAAAAGAGCAGCAAATCAATAAGAAAAGGATGGTGGGAAAAGTGGATGAATTGGTAGAAAACACCTTGGGCGTTAAGACCTTCCATGGCAGGATATGGGTTCCGAAGCATGGTGACTTGCGGAAAAGATTATGGATGAAGCGCACAAGACCCGCTACTCAATACATCCAGGCGCAAATAAGATGTACCATGATTTAAGAAAGATTATTGGTGGCCTGGGATGAAAAGAGATGTGGTTGCGTATGTAAACAAATGTCTCACGTGCCTACAGGTGAAGGCCGAGCACCAAAGACCTTATGGTTATGTTCAGCCATTAGAAGTACCAGAGTGGAAGTGGGAACATGTTACCATGGACTTCATCACCAAACTACCCCGCACGACAAAGGCCGTGACGCGATATGGGTGGTTGTTGATAGACTGACTAAAAGTGCGCATTTCCTGCCAATCAAGGAAGCAATTAGTTCAGAAAAGCTTGCTGAACTATTTATCCGAGAAATTGTGGCGCGACATGGTATGCCTGTATCGATTGTTTCAGATAGGGATACGCGGTTCACCTCAAAGTTTTGGAAAAAGTTCAATGAAGAGATGGGTGCGAGGTTGCATGTTAGTACCGCATACCACCCACAGACCGATGGGCAATCGGAAAGAACGATCCAGACACTGGAGGATATGCTTCGGGCATGCATTATCGAATTTGGCGGTAATTGGGATGATCATCTGCCACTAGCAGAGTTCTCCTATAACAACAGCTACCACGCCAGTATTAAGATGCCCCATATGAGTTATTGTACGGTCGACGGTGCAGAACTCCTATTTGTTGGGGTGATGTCGGACAGAAGGAGCTAGGAAGCTTAGAAGTTGTGGAAGCCACAACGGAAAAGTTGGAGAAAATCAAGACGTATATGAAGGCTGCCAAGGATAGACAAAAGTCATACGCCGACAAAAGAAGGAGACCAATGAGTTCAGCGTGGGTGACAGGGTAATGCTAAAAGTGTCACCATGGAAGGGAATCATCCGATTTAGGAAGAGGGGGAAACTGAGTCCCAGGTTCATCGGACCATTCGAGGTACTAGCACGAGTTGGGGACGTAGCTTACAGGCTAGACCTTCCAGAAGAATTAAGTGGGATTCACCCTACCTTTCATGTGTCGCACTTAAGAAAATGTTTAGCACCAAATGAGGCAGTCGTACCTCTAGATGACATCGAGGTGGACGAGAAGCTGAACTATGTAGAGCAACCAGTGGCTATACTGGATCGGAAGGAGAAACAATTGAGAAATAAAGTAGTCAAGCAAGTCAAGGTGCAATGGAAACACCGAAAAGGTCGGATGCCACCTGGGAATCCGAGGAGGAAATGAGACGCCAATACCCCAATCTGTTTAATGACGAGTCAGGTTTCGAGGACGAACCTAAATAAGGGGGGGGGACTTGTAACGCCCCGAAATTTCCCGAAACGAGCCATTAATAATAATGGGCTTTTAAGGGTTAATTTAGAAATAAAGGGGTAAATTAGTGGGCTATGGATCAATTAGCCTTAATGGGCTAGACTTGATGGGTTTAAGGGCCCTAATCAGCCCTTAAACATGCATGAGCAGCTCCATCTTCCACCATTTCAACCCTAGCCACCAATTCGTAGAGAGAAAGTAGAGAGAGAAAGTAGAGAGAGAAAGTGAAGAAATTCAAGATTTGGAGCTTGAAGGTTTGAAGGATTGAAGTTCTAGTGGATTGGAGCATCAAAACACAAGAAAAGAGCAACAAAACGAGGTAAGAATCAGCCTCTAAGGCCTTCTGTAGATCAAACCCGGATTCTAGGGTTTTGGGGTTTTGAAAAGTTTAAAGAAACACATAAAGGTCGAATTTTTACATATGAAAACGTGTAAAAAGCTTAGATTTGGTTTCATGGAAGGTAAACCAAGGATTTGGACGTAAAAAGTTAAGATTTTGGGTTAAAATGGGCTGGATCTGAGTTTCTGTTCATCCAGCGAAACTGGGCCCCGATCCAGCGAATTTAAGCATTTAACCAGCGAAACTGCACATTAGTTCAGCGAGACTATGAGAAGTTCCAGCGAAACTACAGTTTCGCTGGGGCGAAACTATAGTTCCGCCGTAATCTCGCTAAGACCCAGACTGACCTATAGACCTTGCGAGAATAGGGAATTCCAACGAAAGTTGGGCGCTCAAGGTAGCGAATCTGCTAGCGAAACTAGCAGAAGTGCTGCCCAGCGAAACTGCAGGCGAAACTGTAGTTTCGCTGTAGCGAAACTATGGGCGAAACTATGAAGAAAATGACGTTTTTGCATGTTAACTTTCGTGCAGCTAGAGTATTCAGGCTATAGCCTAAGTGACTTAGAATTTAAGCTACTTGGACGAGTTTAGGTGAGTTCTAGACCCCTCCTTTACCCGTTTTCAATGTTTTGGGGTGATATGCATACTAAATTACATACTTTTATGATGACGGTCTTTAAGACCTTTTATCAAGAGAATAAATTTTCCTAAAGAAAATGTGTCCTTTAAATAGTTCAAAATAATTTTCGGGCGCGCTGACCTGGCAGCCCGGCCCCAGCCAGGGCGTTGCCCCTTGGACCCCACTAGGGCTGCCGCCCCTAGAACCCCGCTATCAGGGCTGCCGTCCCCGAACCCCCGCTGTCCCGCGGAGGGTCAGTTATCTAGTTTATCTCTCATGACTGATGAAATATGAATGCTTAGACTAAGAGTTTGCTTCCTATTATGTGTTAAGTGTATGTGAAACTAAAGATATAAGTGAAACTTAAAGAATTGTTATTGGGCCCATAACGTGTACCTGGATAAAGTAAGTCTTGCAAGTAAAGTCCTGCAGGCAAGGGATAAAGTAAAGACTTGCAAGCAATG